>CM046446.1:8282202-8487202 GCA_025506515.1 Flaveria trinervia
TAACACTATTTCGAATACAAAATAGTTACGTATATGTAACCTATTGGTGATGTATATGTAAAACTATATTATGGTTTTTATTTGACCCATACCCCTATCAATATATAAATACACACATATGTAGAAGGTATTGACAAAAAATTTTATAAATTATGTGACCGGTGTTATTGGTTTTCTCTAGTTTTCAAATAACAAAGTGGTTTTCTTAGGATTCATCATATATATATATATGGGACTCTAGAAACCATATTAGCCACTAGTTTTCAATAGTAAAATAGTAATTAACAAACACATAATAAAAAAATTATAAAATAACAAATAACATAAAAATATAAAAATAAAAACACAAAAATATTCCCTTAGTTTCCCTCTTTCATTAAAAAAATTGAAATTTCTTTATAAAAAATAAAAAAAATTTCGTTTTTTTACGAAATTCGTTTTACACATGTGTAATACTGAATTTACACATGTGTAAATCCAGTATTACACATGTGTATAACCATATTTACACATATATATATTATAGGAGGGGTCAAATGAGTATTTTTTTAGAACTCTGGGAATCAATATGAGAATATACTTGACCAAACTATACATATACTTATGGTATAAATGTCACCTATGGTAGTACCTTTGCGTATTAAAACATGTTTAACGTACTAATGCTATTTCAAAAAACTTCAAAATATTTGCTTAGTTTAAAAGTATTAAACGTATTCACCTCTTAGTTGAATGATTGAAAAACAATCTTTGGAGAATCCTAAGTTGGACAACACTTTAGCTTAGAACTATTTAATCTCCGTCTTTAAATCTTGAACACCACCTCATTATACGTTCTTAACAACATGAAATCCATGTAGCAACATTTTGAGTATAAGGTATAGTTCTAGAAGGAGAAAAAACGTTTGAGATAGAAAAAGGTTTAGAGAGAGAAATAATTTGACGTGAGAAATATTCACCTAAAAGTATCTATAGATAAACTGAATCAGGGTCCTTCATGGACCACCAAGCATATAATCGCAGTTCGCGACCATACTAGGGTCCGCGTATTAGCATGTCACGTGTTAGCCAACGGTGATGGTTATCCTTTAGCGGATTGTAAAGCAGAGGGTGGCATTTCACCACCGTTTTGAGTCATCACATGTCAATATTCGTGGTAGTCATCTACCACGCATTAACACCAGGTTGACCCTTGTCTAAAACTCTTGGCAGACAGTTATCTCTTACTGTAATGGTCGCTACCATATCACTTACTCCTTCAAATTCCTTTCCTGGCAGACCGTTATACTCCTTTGTGTCGGTCCGCTATCTCCTCATTTTCCAAAAAAAAGGCATTTTCTTAATTTCTCAAAAATTCTCCATGGTGTTACAATAGCAAGCTTTTATTTTTTTATTTAAATAATTACTTGATCTAATTAGATGTTAAAAAAGTGCTCAATACATGATTGTCTCTTCCAGAAATATATTATTAATCTTTAAATAAATTCAAAATAGTTTCAGTCTCCGTTACATAATGGAGAAGCTAGTATATAAGAAACTATATATTGAAAAAAAAATTAAAAAAGTAATTAGTAGAGAAAAAGGTGAAGGGTTTCTAGTTATTCTATAATAAAAATGAACATAATACTCAAATGTAAAAAAAGAAAGGATAGAGAATCTATTGCTAAGTTCGTCTCTATCTAGAGTATATATGTGATTTTTACTTCACTTCCTTGTTTTAACTATATACAACTATGTATCATTTATAACCCTATCATCTGGATGGATGAATTCCAAAGCTATTAGGGCTATATTTTTTTTGGATGGATGAATTCCAAAGCTATTAGGGCTATATTTAGGGTGTTTAAAAATATTCGAATCCGAAATTTAATCTGAAATATCAGAAAGTTCTAATCGGATATCCGAAAATTCTAATATCCGAAATTTCGAATATCTGAAATTCTGATATTCGAAATTTCATATTTGGATTCAAATAGTGATTTTGTAAATTTTTAGATATTTAGATATATGAATTATCCAAAATATATTTTTAAAATTTATAAAATAATAAACATATTAGAAATTCTGATTTTTCAGATATTTTTTAAAAAAAATTGGTATTTCTGAAAACTTTTTCAATAAAAATTATTAAATTTTATAAAATTTATTAAATAATATTTTTTTTTGGAATTTAGACATCTGAACCAAAATCTGAATTTGATTCCGAAATTTTGGATTCAAATTCGGAGAGTGAAATCCACCATCGGAAAATTTTGAATTCACAATATTCGGATATCTGAATTTAATCACCCCTAGTTATATCCACTTAACTTTCTGGACCGCCTTTATATACTTGCTTAGAGATGTTCAGAAAAGTCAAAATGCAAACGAAAATCTTAATCGATCCTAATTGAAACCCGAAAATCAATCCTAATCTTTACTCGGATATTTGGATCAAATCTCATCAGAATCCTAATTCATTATTTGAATTTCAGATATTAAAATTTGTAGTTCAGATTATTCACGTATTCGATTAATTAAACTGAATAAGAAACCCATTGTATTTATATCTCAATGCTTATTACCCAACTACTCTATATGTTTTCAGCGTAATTCCCAAAAGTCATGATAATGGTATAAATATATCGATTTTGTTGGAAAATGCAAGCTATGACAATAAATTCAATTCCCAACAATGAAACATTTAATCCTTCAAATGCGTTAACAGAATCATCTTATTCTTTCTGTAAATGGTTTAAACATACTCCATTCTTGTGCACAACAAGAATTTTTAATCGCAAGTAATTTCAGAAGTTTCTTCAACCACAATAGAATTTCTCTGTCTTTGCGATTAACATCTTCCTGGAAAGGAAAAGGGTAGTTAAATATGATAACTTAGGACCGATTCATTCGATGTATTGTTTTTAGTGGATAATGTTTCATAATTAAATCATGCATTAGATATAATAATACCTTAACCATCTCTTCTCGAATTCTTCGTTCTGGCTCTTTGCTACTAGATAAAATATGCTTCCTATTTGCATTTTTTAAGACTCTTTCTTCATGACTTCGTATTAGTTCAAGTTCAAATAGAGTCAATTCTTTTTTTTTCAAAACTAAATCGTAGACTATTCATCTTTGTATATACTTCTTACGTATGTGTATGTGAATATGCCTTTTTTTTCTTCGTGATCAATCTTCTCACTTACGATCAAAAAAACTGAGCATCTTACAGAAAGACTTTGTCAGGACATTTCAAATGAATTTATATATGATGGTTCAAAGATTCTTTCATGCATTATCTTAGGTATCAAAAAAAAAATAATCATTGCTAACAAGAGGCATTTCTTTTGATCAATAAATGTAAATATTACTTTGTTAATTTATGAAAATCTTAATTTTACTTGGGCTCTCAACCAGAAAGGATTTTATAAACCAGTTATCCAATCATCCCTTTAACTTTCTAGGTTATCATTCGGAGAATGTTTCGTTGTCGGTAATTCCGCAAGAGAGGTCTTTAAAGCCGCTATGGTTTAGGCTCTCACTCATGTTGTCCAACAAAGGGACTCCATTATGTTGCTCAGACCAATGTTTTCAGAACCGGATCAGACGTCGAACCATTAACTTTAGCGATGTCAAAGTGGATCTCTTTCTTATCGATATATGGTCTCGTTATTAAGATGAAATCAAACCATTAACTTTCACAAAAAATTTTTTTACCAATTTTACCCTTTTAACCATATTTCTCTTTTGTTATATATGATTGGTTCTAGGGGTAACAAAGGTAACCCTAACTAAACGTGATTTAATAAAGTTTCACATGTTTTTCCAGGGATGATCAAATAATATTTAATGGTATACTCTACTATGTGGCAAATTATTTATTAGTCGAAGCTAGACACTTGCCAATATGGAGGTTAGATGGAGTGATCATTGTATGTTTGATGCATATGGGAGTGGTAGAATTTCTGTATTATTGGCTTCATAGAGCTCTCCATCACCATTTCCTCTACAACCGCTATCATTCGCATCATCATTCTTCGATTGTCACTGAGCCCATCACATGTAAGTGTCTCTACCTATCATCTAAGATCCTTTATTATTTTACATTCCGTAAGTACCTAAACTATAAGCGTTACTACTAACTAATGCATCTTGGCTTGCTAACACTTGTAGACGACCTCAAAGACTTAGAATAGCATGACATTGTTGAAAACAGTCTGGCCCGTATCCGTTCTTTTATGCGTTATTGTTCAAACACTCTAGTTTGATAGTATAAGATATTTAAAACAGATGTGGTGATTTGCATTGCTCGATAGTATAAGATATTTAAAACATATATACATCGATCGATAGTATAAGATGTCAAAAGCAAATGTGGTGGTTTGCATCGATCGATAGTGTAATGTAAGGTATTTAAAACAATTTACATCTATCGATAATATAATTAAAACAAATGTGATGTTGTGCAAGAAGTTTGATCGCTAATTTAGCGACGTCTATTTACATCATTAGATAAGTCGCAAATAATTTTGGTAGCAAAAAATATTTGAAAAACAAACTAGCACAAATTGATCGCCAATGGCCTTTGTGACTACTTAACGTCGCAAATAACTATTTTTGAAGTATGTTTATATATAAAAGAGATGATTTCATATAAGGAACTGTTTAATATAAAGTCTTGCAAAACTAAAAAATGTAAGAAGTATAATAACAAATGATATAAAATATATTATCTATAAAAACAACAACAAAAAATACATAAAATGATCTAAAACATAAAACACAATTATAAATACATATAAAATGATATTAAATATATGACACAATAAATTAATATATGACACAAATGAACATGTAAAACACAATAAACTGACGTATTTGACCAAATGTTATAAATGTCATCATTTTTAAAACAATATAAATACGTGTCAGGCCCATAATCATTCTTAGGCTTTTATATTAAATATCATTTTTACTATAACATTACCCATTCATATATATATCTATAAACTTTTTAAATATCATATATATATATATATATATATATATATATATATATATATATATTATATATATATATATATATATATATATAATATATATATATTAAAATAAAATTTTAATATCATATATGTCCTTATAAAACAAACCAAATATCATATATATCCCTTTGACTTATAAAGTATCATATATATCAAAATCAAATTTTAGATAGTGTATGTTTCTCTAAATTAATCAAGAATATGTATTTATTTTAACATATTTCATAAAAACAATATAAAAATGATGCATTTACCGTTAATTTTATCAAACTTTAGACCTTTACTTTACCCCGTTAATTTTTATTAAACTTTAGATCTTTACTTTACCCTTTTTTTAGCTCATCTTACATTCAATTTTTTTGTCCTTTTACCATCAAAGTTTAAAAATATCATATTTACCATTATAAAAAATTAAACATGTCATATTTACCATTCTATACTTAATCATATAGTCAATTATGTATGATAATGGTGTTCTATTCTTTATTCAGTAAAATTACATTTACAACTTGTCCATCTGTGGTAACTCTCATGTGATAGTTTCTTGTTAGGTCATGTGGCACAAGTAGACTTTTTTTCTCTACTTTTTGTTTATATTTTAATTTCTTCATGATTTAACCAAAAGTTGGATCCGGAGCATTGCCAAGGGCTCAGGTTCGAATCCCGACCCCGCCCTCTCCTTTCTGTATCACTTTTTTATGTTTTCGTTGGGACTAATTATTTGTTTGTTGTATATTTAACTTTTAAATATTTTTTTATCTACAAGTCGTCACTCATCAAAATGAATGTTATAGATTTTAGCACTATATTATATGTACATTTAGAACCCGTCTAATAAGTGCAAACTTAAATGTATAAAACCCCGATGTGTAGCCATACCCGTGGCGAAGTGCGGGTAAGCTTTTAGTGTAAAACAAAATGTAAAATGTAATTGCTTAATTTAATTTATTATGAGTAAGATTAATATCATCTTTTGTGTTTCAAATGATAAATATATTAATATTATGAAATTATATTTGAAATACAATGGCTGATATATTGAAATTGGGTTCATTGTTGCAGCTGTGATTCATCCATTTGGTGAGCATATAGCCTACTTCACCCTCTTTGCAATACCATTATTGACCATCACCTTAACCAAGACTGCCTCCATTGTTGCATTTGGTGGTTATGTGACCTACATTGATGTGATGAACAACATGGGCCATTGCAATTTTGAGCTAATCCCCAAAACACTCTTCACAATCTTCCCTCCTCTCAAGTACCTCATGTACACTCCTTCGTAAGTACATGTAACAATTCTCGATATTAAACAAGAGAAAATTTGAATTTTCATAATTTTAACTATAATTTAAACGTGAATAATCATTCATGCCGACAACTCAACCAATATCACTATTAAGTTTTACTTTCATTGTGAAGGATCATCCCTTTAAATTTTAAAACACAATCTTATTTGTATGAGATTTAGTTTGTGTGTTCTAATAATTTTATCAAGTGTGATTTTGTGTTTTAGGTATCATTCATTGCATCATACTCAATATAGAACAAATTATTCACTATATATGCCGTTCTACGACTATGTTTATGGCACACTCGACAAATCTACAGACACATTGTATGAGAAATCACTCGAGCAAAAAGAGGAGTCACCAAATGTAATATATTTAACACATCTAACGACAGTAGACTCAATCTACCATATGAGGCTCGGGTTTGCCTCTTTGGCTTCTAAACCCTACACTTCTCCGAAATGGTACATGTGGTTCTTATGGCCCGTCACTATCTCGTCCCTGATAATTACTTGGATCTATGGCAAAACTTTTGTGCTCGAAAGAAATGTTTTTAAGAAACTCAAAATACAAACATGGGCTATACCAAGATACAAGATACAAGTAAGTAGATGGATATTTGTTTCAAAATGATATATTTTAGAAAAAAAAGTTGAAAAATGGTTATTTGACTAAAATAATATGATAAATGATAAAACCGCCCCTATCAAGAGTAGTTTCTTCCCAATCTTAAATTCCAATTAAATAGGTTGTCAATCAATGATAGAAACAGCTCTTGATAGAAGCGGTTTCAATAACTTCGTTACCATCTTCATCTGCTCTGTTTATCATTGTTTCTACTCCGTTAAGTCAAGTGAAACAGCTCTTGGCATTAGCGGTTTCATGTGCCTGTAGACTTTTAAACCTAGCAGGAGTTGTTTCTTCCTCAAACATATAAAAACAAGAAACTGCTTTAAAACCTAATGATAAAAGCTGATTCGTGAAAAAAAGTTGATACATATGCATAATATATATATATATATATATATATATATATGTGTGTGTGTGTGTGTGTGTGTGTATGTGTGGTGTGTATGTGTATATATATATATATATATATATATATATATATATATATGACACCCTACACATATCTCACATCGGTCGTGGACAGGAGAGATTCCTGGTTCAAAAGGAATGTCTGGCCTCACAACGCGTTTTGGGCGTATTGGTTGTGGATGAGATGAGAACTTCACAGTTAAGCGTGCTCAGGTGGGAGCAATCCAGGGATGGGTGATCTCCCTGAGAAGTTTTCACCCGAACCAAAAGCAAATCCGTGAGCTTCTCGTGGGCAAAGCGGACACCCTACACATATCCCACATCGGCCGTGGACAGGAGAGATTCCTGGTTCATAAGGAATGTCTGGGGCTCTAACATCAACAATGCGTTTTAGGCGTATTGGCTGTGGATGAGAGGAGAACTCCACAGTTAAGCGTGCTTAGGTGGAAACAATCTAGGGATGGGTGACCTCCCTGGGAAGTTTTCACCTAGACAACCAAAAGCAAATCCGTGAGTTTTTCATGGGCAACGGACAATATTGTTGATGCGATGGGCCAAATGTGACAATATATAAGGTGAATTTTAAAATATTAATTTTAAAAAAATATATATCACTATAAATACAACTTCACTTGACACCATTCAATATTCAATTTTTTGTTAGAATAATAAATTTATTGTATTTTATGTTTATGCAACAATATCAGTCTTGCTTTAGTTTAAAAATGTCAAAATCAAAATTATCATATAAATAGATAGAGGTTTTTTTATACGTAGGACCAAATCATTTTTCTTATAACTCTAGTTTTATAAATAGAAATACAAAGTATATATGACGTAAAATAAACTTGCAGGAGAAGCAACTCATCTCCTACACCTGTAAACCCGAGAAACCCAATAGTTCTTATTTTTATTTGTTTGAAGGAGAAGCAACTCTTGTCAGGTTTAAAAGTCTACAGATACATGAAACTGCTACTAGCAGAAGTTGTTTCACTTGACTTAACAGAGTAAACGATGGTAAACAAAGCACACGAAGATGGTAACAGAGTTACTGAAACCGCTCATGCCAAGAGTTGTATATATTAACTCAACTATTGTGAGTTTGAGATTGTGAAGACACTACTCTTGGTAGGGGTTGTGAGTTTGAGATTGTGAAAAAACTACTCTTGATAGGAGCGGTATTACCATTTACCACATTATTCCGGTCAAATGATCATTTTCCACTTTTGTTTTCTAAACTATAATTTCTATATATTTTGGGCAAGTTTACTATTTAATTTTTTTTTGTTAAGAAAAGATATTTATTTTAGTATTCTTGTATTTGTTTGGAAGTATGACATGCAATGGAAAAGGAGGCCATCAATGGCTTGATTGAGGAAGCAATACTTGAGGCAGATGGGAAAGGGGCAAAGGTTTTAACCCTAGGTCTACTCAATCAGGTTCGATTAAATATCAAATATTTAAACTTGATATATTTAAATACACTTTTAAAGCAAAATTATTTTGGTTTCTTACTTTTTTTAGTCTCCATTTTTTAGTTTTTCTGAATTATGATGATTTTTTTAATGTTATTATTTGTTTATAACAACTTAAAATACATGAACAATTGTTATATACAAATAAGATAAATTTGACTTTAATAATCTAAACTATCACCTATTAGGCGATAACAATTCATACTAACAATTTAATCGGTAACACTAACGACTTTAATTTTGTAACCAACAACAATCTTAGTAACATAATCATCATTTATATACACCTAATTTGCCCTCGTTTTCACTCACATTTATGTATATGAACAAAATGAAAAAAAAAGCATACAAGCAAAATCGAGTGAAAAACTAATACAAACCGAGTATGAATCTATGATAATTATGCTACTGAAATTGATATTGGTAATAAAAATGAAAGTTGAGAACATCACCGATGAAATTAATAATATGGATTATTATCGGCCAATGTGTTTATATTAATGATAATAAACCTATGACATGAAGGTGAAAATAAAATATCTGACTGGCATAACTAGATTTTAAAAAATTCAAAGTGACTGATATACCTAAATTTAAATAATTAAATAAGCACATAAAGTAATATAATTCATGATTCACATATTTTTATAATCAAGAGCGAATTAAATAAATCATAAAATCCTAAAGATTAAGAAAATTCTTCAAAGTCAAAATTAGGTCTCTAAAGGAGAAAATTTGAGAATCGAAAATTTTCATCCACATTTTATAGGTCTCATAAGATCAAAAGTTATACCCGTTAGTCCAATTACGAGTTGTTTACTCTTGAATTGGCCCTATTATTAGTCTGAATTTAGGAGATTGACTATTAACTTTATTTTGCTAAATGATTGTAAAATATCAGAGGGATGAACTAAATAGAAGTGGAGAGGTATTCATAACAAGAAACCCAAAGTTAAAAGTGAAGTTGGTGGATGGGAGTAGTTTGGCCGTTGCTGTGGTTCTCAATAGTATCCCTAAGGCCACAACTCAAGTTGCTTTCAGAGGCAACTTTAACAAGATTGCTTATTCTCTTGTTCTAACTTTATGCCGCAAGGGTATTAAGGTAATTTTACATCCTTATTTCTCTTTATTTTCAATAGCAAGCATATAATACTACACTAATATTAATCTAAACTATTGAAAAAAATGGAAAACTTTTTATACCATGACCTTGGACTTTGTTTGATGCTATATTGAAATTGTTGTAGGTTGCAATATCTCGACCGGGCGATTATCAGAAGCTTAACTCGGAATTGGACTTGACTGTTGATCGAGATAACTTGATTCTTTCGAGATCGTACACACCAAAGGTAAAGTATTTATATAATTTTCAATTTGTTTTGGTTAATAATAACACTGAATAAAATCATATTTTGATTTTGTGAAGGTGTGGTTGGTTGGAGATGGTTAACCAAAGAGGAAGAGTTGAAGGCATCAAAGGAAACCCTAATTATACCTTACTCACACTTCCCTCCTAACAAAGTGAACAAAGAGTGTTTTTACCATACTACCCCTGCCATGCTAACTCCCAAACATCTTTACAATGTTGACTCGTGTGAGGTTAGTAATTGGATTATATATCATACTTAAATTTTTCCTAATTAGTAATTTAATTGTCAACAATTGACTTATATCTATAATCAATTAGACCTTGATTTGTAAGAAGCTTATGTTAAGCTTAAACATTTTCAAGTGCCCGGGCGACAAACACTAAATAGAGTGTATCACTTATTCGAATTTAGATGATCAAATATAAGACAATGATCATCTAAAGTGTAAAACATAACCTGATAAAGAAAAAATTATGTTTATTCATGTAAAAATGCCATGTCGTGAAAAATTAACAGTCGAAAGATATTGCACGATGATTACATCAAATTACTATTTTTTTATAAAATGAAACATATTTTGGTGAGTACGATAACTTAAGTTTAAGCGTATAACTATTTGAATACTTAGGTATGACATGTTATTCCAATTTATAGTTTTTGTAATTCATAGTGTGGATTATTTGTGGCACAGAATTGGTTGCCAAGAAGGGTGATGAGTGCATGGAAAATAGCTGGAATATTGCATTGCTTAGAAGGATGGAATGTGAATGAATGTGGAGATGAAATGTTTAACATTGAAAAAATTGGCAAGCAAGTCTTCAACATGGTTTTACTCCACTCACCACATCACTTAACTAAAACTATCCAAGCTATTTTGATGTCATTTGGATCTTGGTTTTTATGATTATATTAATGAAACAAGTTGGGGTCCTAGAGGCGCTGCATATTTCTTAGGATAAAAAAATGTTTGACCTTATCTTGTTTGTTTGTTTTCATTAAAAGTAAACAATGAAAATGATAAATAATTAAATAAGTTATGTTTTAAACCTTTTATTGTTATTCAGTCTAAAAGTTTTTACAAGAGATACCTTTTTAACATACCAAAAAAGTGTTTAATATTTTAGTGTAATAAGATTAAATAGTTGACCAATGCAATTATAATATTTGTCAAAACAAGTCATGTGTGGTGTGTACGCGTGTTTAAGTTTATTATGACTTTTGGTAGTTGAACATCATTGGCTCTTAAAGGCAAGCCCCTAATCGATGAGGGTTTCAAGGGGCGGAAACCTTGACGAGATCCAAGGAATAGAGCCTCTAGTCGGGGTCCAGTTGTTTCACATGTGAAATACGGATGGAAAATGGTCTTCTACCGAGATATGTTACTTCTAAGTTGTTTCACCAAGGTCTAAATTTGACTCCAATTTTATGTTGTTGAATTAAAATTTATTAATTGCCATCAGGCGATTTTTTCTAGCCCATTCACTTTAATTCAAACTTGTCTAGTCTTTGGTCTTTTTAGTTAACAAAAATCACACACACAATCATACTTGTTGAGCATATCATCTCAGTTTTATTCGATTATTTATTCGTATGAATCATCTAAAAATATTCGATTATTTATTCGTATGAATCATCTAAAAATTTCCTACAAGATTATCACATTATCCGTGTTACTGAACTCAAATTCCCTACAAAGAGTTTGTAAAAAGTGATCAACATATTCACTCATTTTAAATTCTATTCGTTTTATCCTTAGCCTCATAATAATTTAAGACTAAACTTGTAGTTTTTTCAAGTTTTATGACCAAAATTACAATTTAGACATACCATAAGGGCTAATTATTTACTTAATTCAATTAACTAACATAAACTGAAATTAATAGAAAGTTAGCTTAAATAAAATGTAAGATGGTTGATTTTAAGAAACTTTAGTGTCACGAATATTTATTATAAGATGGTTTAAATTCTACAATTATATTTCATATGGTAAAATTACCAAAAGAAAAAGGAGTTTATTCTGTTTACCAAAATAAAATAATTATATTAAACTGATTGAAGAACATTATTTTATTATGTATTTAAACTAATCAAATAAAGTTAATGTGCACAGTAGAAAAAAGAGCAAATTTAGTGCAAACATACTCTAAAAAAGTCTTATTTTGCACTATTTTATTTTAGTATAGAAATTTAATGCTTTATAACATTATCTAGTTTACAATACTGTCCACAAAATCAATAACTCATTCCTAAATTATGACATTCTTGCCTAACCATCTTCACCTTTCTCCTCAAAACAAGCATCATGAGCAGCCCGCACCGGGCTAACTTCACCATCATGGGTCGTATCACCCGTACCCATGAGGTTGCATTTTCAAAAATTGAACTCTGTTTACTTCGGATTGACCTGAATGTTCCATATTATATAAAAGTTTTGCGCGGAGAGGATATGTTAGTCGTGACCTCAGGTTTTTGAATGCTTAGTCTTGCTGATTGAGATACCAGAAGCTCATGCACTCTTCTCTTCAACTGGAAAACATCACAAGAATATATTATATAAGTTTAATCTGCTATATACCTAAAAAGAATGATCCGAAGGCGAAACAACCAGAAAAATGAAGATTGATGTTTTGGTTCGTTGATTTTTGGGCGGTTTATTGTATATAATGGTTTGCTTAAGGATCGGTTAACCAACCATCAGGCCTTCATTTTTGGACTTGGCTTAACGCGGTCAGGTTTAATACAGATTTGGTAAAAGATTTCAACAAATTTGGGCCTAAAATTTTAGAATTTACCATCAATTAAAGATTTTTTAAACATTAATCAAAACAACAAAATGGTGACAATAGTATTAAAAAGGAACCATAGGTTTTCCATTTTCTTCAGTTATCACGGTTCTGTTTCTTTGGTTATGGTTGTTTTTCTGCTCCTCCTTAATTAACACATCTCTCAGAGAAAATGCAAACCAGTTTCAGGCAACAAAGGTACCTATATTGACCCATTAAACAACCCAATCTGTTTGACGTTGTCAAGTTCTAACCTCATTGATGCCAACTTCACTCTTTACAGATACACGAATTGCCCCCTCAGGTCCCATTTTTCGGTATTTTAGTAATTCAAAGTGATCAGCTTCGGCGTCTTCTGTGATGTAAAAGACAGGAGAATCTTGCAACAGATCACACTTGGAGACGACATCAAGCCATAGATGTGTACTGAATCTTTCTTTTATTTCTTGGTAAATCAAAAACTGCATTATTGATGGATAGCAATATAACAGTTATCATAGTAAAAAATATGGAACAAACTTCGAGTCCAGATGCTTATTTGAATATTTCGGTACCTGATCTGAAGGAGAGGTACCGCATTCTCCGGTTAAATCATGAACGAATAGTACAGCAGTAGGTAGATGAGCGAGCACAGCGAGTGTTAGCTTCTCTAGATTATTCCTGTCCTCTGCATATCAAAACACAAATTATGCCAAAGAATAAAATTTTAAATGAAAAAAATATTATCACTTTTGCTAATCTTTTAATCTGCCAATACTTATCTACCATTATAATATTAGAGGTAACATAATAGAGAGGTTGGGTAACATGTCAAACATTTGAACTACAGGTCAAACTAGGAGTGGTCAGGTCAAAGTGTCAAACAAGAAGTTGGTATTGTAAAGCATTGCAAATACATTATGTCTTGGATACATACTGAAATAAGAGTTTTCCATGTCAAACATATATTACTAAATAAAATTATACGAAAATAGTTTTATAAAATTATAACTGGTCCTGTCCGGTTTTCCATGACTGGATTTTGGTCTAAACTATAAACCAAACAGATTGATAACGTTTAGACTTTAAAAGCGGAGCTAGCAGAAGTTTATTGCCAACCGTTAAACCAACCCCAAGACCGGCTTGGGCGGTTTCACCAATTCAAACCAAACCATGAAGTCATGAACACCCCTAGGTCAAACGGATCGGGTTGGGTTGGCCCTTAAACACCTATCCATCCATATATTTGGACTTCCACAAACATTTGATGTGTGGTGATTAAATACTAACATTATTAATGTTGTAATACATTTTTTAATAGAATGGGTTTAGGAGATTAAAACATGTTTCCCAATAGCTGGTTTTTCTCTATATTACCCATTGATCCATTATCAATTAATACCTGACATATTCCATTGTTGTACGAAAAAGATGACATCATGACATTGACTGACTGACATCTCTAGTAATCGTTACAGGTCATTGATATCAATGTTTTTGTCTAGGAAATGCGTTTATCCCGTCTTTATTGAGGAGCAATTTATATATTTGATTAATAGTCGAACTATCTTATTAAACTATGTGAATCATCAGAGTCAAATCTCCAAACCCAAAATATTGGAAGTTCTATAGTTTCAAAGCATAGATGTGTTACCGTCACGTCTCCATAGGATCCCAGGTGTATCCGTCACCTGCAGTCAAATTCAACCCTTAAATATTCTATTTGTTTTCTCTGTTCCTGCTAGTTAATTAGGTGTGGGATTATTTACCTACCAGCTTTGATCTAGTTCCATGAACATTGTATACAGACAATATAGTGAATATATCAAGAAATATTGAAGAAAATGCTGACCTGGAAATTCTGGTAGCTTAAAGTTATATGGCCCATTAGAATTCCTCTTGTTGTAAAAGGGTAGTTGCAGATCTACATGAAAGAAGGGAAAATGGTCAGAAGTTTCCCAAAGTTAATTTTTCTTTTATAAAAAAGGAAATTGGTTAAAGGCATCTCGTAATGTATTTCTGATACATACAACCTCCAAAATTGTTTAATGAGATAAGAAATTTAAGAATAGTACTTAACACATGAAAAATGGACAAGGAGTGTTTCGGGTCAACACAACCCGATCCACTTTGACCTGTTACTCTACCAGCCCAACATACCTCAGGTTTCCCAGTTGAAAGTATGCGCACTAAAGATGATTTTCCAACATTAGGAGCTCCAACAAGGCAGAGTGTTGGCATTTCAAGATCAACAACCGGCATTGCCCTCAAACTCTACAAAATAAAATATTACATTTCATCATAAGTGGCAAACCACGTGCTCAAGCAAAAGAAGTGTGACAGGTCAAAACAGGTATACCGTATACATTTAATATGGGCCAGTTCAGTTGAACCAAAAATACTTTTTGTCCATGTTTTATAGATAACTAATGCGTTGCATATAACTAGAAAATCTATATTCTATACTAATCAATATTAATCTAATTTTTTAAATAAAGCAATTTAGGACATTTCATGGCATTAATATACACTTTTGGGTGACATTCAACCATTTGATGTGCTTCCTTTAAGCTTTATTTATCTTTTTTACCCACTTCACCTGTTAAAAAAAACGTAACTAACCCATTCACAACTAAATGGGTCGAAAGATATTCTTGCAAATTACCAAACCTTGGCTATTTGCAACAACTCATCAACAGCTTTTCCATCAGAATGAAAAATCTCTTCAAGTCTTTTGATTCCCTGCAAAGAATGTATTTGTAACAGACTATATATGAAAGCTTTTCTAGTAGTGAATGCAATGAAAAAATATATGCCACTCTTGCAGATTTAAGACTGACCTCAGCTAACCTCTCCTCTGCTTCCCGCTTTGTTGACGACTGTTAAGATTTATTAAATACAAATTAGTTTTGATTATCCACAGAATATATAAATAATAATATATGTCAATCAGATTTGATCAAACAGGTCGAAGATTATGAGTATTAGCCATAAAAAAAGGATGAAAATGTCGCTCTTAAATGTTTCTACAAAATAATCGATAAAAATTGCTGTTTTGAGAACTCTACAGTTACCAATGGTTTATATCTGCTCTTTTTCCCACCTAGGAAATTCCCATTATATTAGAATAGAGATCTTACCTGAGCACATAGTGAAGCATGTTCTTTTCCAACTGATACTAGTTTCTTCCTTAAGGAATCAACTTTCCCTAAAACCTGCAATTACAAAATTCCATAAACAAATAAAAAAAGAATAGTTCAAGTGTTCAACCACATTATAGTAAGAAAAATACATATTACGGATACAAACCATTTCATAATTTCCATCTCCCAAAGTTAACTCGATAAGAGATCGTTCATAGGGGTGCAGATGTCTCTTATTTGGAAACTTTTCTTTGTACAATTTCAATGGCAGGGTTAGTTCCTAAAGATCATAAAAAGGAGAAAAAAACCCTCAGTTGAGTAGATTCTATGTGATATAATGCAATATGCGTAGCTGTAACTTGAACGCTTAGCTCATCATAACATTCCAAGTTACCTTCATTAGAGCATCAAGCTGTTTTGCACCTTTGTTTCTCTCACGCTTAGCAGCATTAGCAATCCCTATGAATCATGCAAACTAAAGTCTATAGGTAACAAACAATTTCCAGATAACTTTGTTAAGTAGAAAAAGTGTGGTTGTTGATTACCCTTTGTAGGTGAGACCCTCCTAGCCTTTCTTAGTGCTGAATAAAAAATATCAACCGAAGGCATAACCATGGGTAACTTTTGGAAGGCACCAACCGTATTAAGTGTCACCGGTGTGGGTGTTGTATCCTAACAATGAGTAACATCTATTGTTGTCAAGATAACCATGCTAACTAATAAGAATCACAATCCAAATAACGAAAGATGTTTGATTTAAATATTCAATATACATAGGCAGCTACATATTACAATTAAACAATGTTCGGTCAGAACTCAGAAGTACCTTGGTTTTGTTTTCCTTGGCATGTGAAGTCTCTAAGTAGCTTCCATTCACAACTTCATAAGTAGTTGTTTGCATCTGTCTACTGGAGCACAGGGAATAAATTTGTGTTCTTGGTAATGTGTACAAACCTGCAAGTTATCACCTAAGTGAGGAAGATGATGATGTAGAAATTTAATAAAACAGGATGTGAAGGCTGATATCCTTGTTGTCAATAGCGGCTATAGCAACCACTATAGCGCGCTATGTAGCGATACGCCCTTCCATCGCTATTTGCAAATAGCGACTGCATAGCAAAATTTTTAAATTTTTTATTTATTTTTTGGTAAATATGAGATCTCGATTATTAGTAATAGAGTGTTTTAGTTATTTTGGGGGTGTTTGCTTAGATTTTGTACTACTTTATTGCTAAACATGCTCATTTATTGAATGCAAAACATTATTACATATTATCCTAGTTAATCGCTAAACCATAGTTGTCAATAGCGAATAGCGGTAAATAGCGACAAGCCACCTATATGCTACGTAGCGAATAGCGGTAAATAGCGACCGCTATTTCGTGTTTAGCGATTAAGTAGAATAATATGTAAGATTGTTTTACATTCAATAGATAAGCATGTTTAGTAATAAAGTAGTAGGAAATCTAAGCAAAGACCCCCAAAATAGCTAAAATACTTCATTACTAATCATCTAAATCCCATATTTACCAAATTAAAAATAAAAAAAATAAAAAAAAACCCGCTATGTAGTCGCTATTTACAAATAGCGACCGCTTGGCGCCACGCTACATAGCGCGCTATAGCGGTCGCTATGGCCGCTATTGACAACAGGGCGCTAAACACAAAATAGTGGTCACTATTTACCACTATTCGCTACATAGGATATAGGTGGCTTGTCGCTATTTACTGCTATTCGCTATTGACAACTATGGCTTATATTTAAACAATTTGATGATTGTCGGCCCAACTGATCAATAAATTATTAAGTTGGCTCTTTTCTCACCCCATTTGATCCGTCATAGTCAAAACCCTTTCTTTCTTATATGAGAAAATGAGAATAAGAAATCTTGAATCTTGATCACACATCTAAACAGTGAGCAGTAGCAAAAATGACAAACTAAACATGATACAGCAAATTTCCACCAATTTGTCTCCAAATTTCTCAAAATTTTTGCAGCTTATCCATACTTGGAAATAGAGCTATTCATGAGCCGAGCCAGGGCCAACTCAGCCTCAGGTAATAAGATATTTCAATTGATAAGGAATTGTTCTATCAACAATTTCAATTTAAATTGCTCTTAAATAACACATTACCAAACTACCAAATGAGCTAATTGATACAGGACAAAGTGTGATTTACTCAGGAAAAATCAACTTTAGCCTAATCCGATCGAATTTTATATGAGGGCCTTAAACTCCACTTGATTAAAACAATGCCAAATTATTAACAAGCAAACTTATACTAACCAGCCTGTGAGCCAAGAGCTATTTGAACAACCAATATTCTAAACTCAAATCACACATTTGCTCACAGCCATCATTACAAACGAATTACATTAAGTCCCCAACTAGTTCCCCCTGTTTTGCCATTATTCCAGGTGTTTATCTACAAACTTAAGCCGAAAGCTACAATCTTTCATCACAAAAACACATAATACAAACACATATGCAGAAATTATTGAACTAGGGTTTATAAAGATGATGACAGACTGAAAAAGACAACAGTAGAAGAAAGAAAAGGAAAACCTTTGTAGAGGTTTGTGCGATTGAATAACAGAGTGGAGTAAGGAAGATGCCATAGCTGTAGAAGATGAATACTCACGCTCATCCTGCTTCTTCACTCTCCTTCGATACTATGGATTTTGATATGGGCTTTTGTTTTTGTACATATTTTTTATTATAGTTTTTGTTATTATTAGTAGGGTTTTTTGTGTGATTTCTTTGATTTGGTAATGTGGATTTTGGTAGGGTTAAGTGTAAGGTTTTAGAAATACGTATTTGTTAAGATGATGCTTTTGATTTATACGAGTGTTTTATGTTTTGGAAGACAATGTTAATTATTGTTTTTCGTTAGTAAAATGTAGCGTGTGTTGCTTTATTGGTGAATAGCGTATCATGTAACATTATGATGTATCGGTTGGAAAATGAGTCTGAAAATATATTTTTATGACACACCATGGATTGTAGCATTGATATTTGATAGGGGTGATCCATGGAGAACACAATATGTTTTGTTGTAGTGGCATGTCTTGGTGTCATGAAATAAGGGCATAAATAATGTTTTCATACTCGGATCGAACCGGAATTTAGAGGTTGGACCGGTTCGATCCACCCTAAATCATTTTGTTATCATGTGACTGGCTGGTTCGAACCGGTTCGTGGTCGGACCGGATATTTAATTTTTTCTATTTTTTTAGTTTTTTTTAATTTAATAAGTTTAATGGATGGTTCAAACTATGAATTAGAATATTAAACATAAGATTATTGTTTAGTTTTTATATATAACTATAGTACACATATAAAATATTTATATTAAATTATATATATATATATATATATATATATAATCATTCGGTTCTTAAATCCAGTTCGACCAGTAAGATGACCAATTCGTTGTCCAATTTGTTTCTTATATCATTGGCCATACGGTTCCATTAAAACATTTTCATTGTTAGGTTTGAGCAACTTTAGTTTGGTTATGTTCTTAGAAACATATAGCAAGAGTGCAAGTGCAATTTTGTATTTTTCACTTGGTTACTTGTGCTCTACATAGGTTAGGTTATTATGTGAGGGAATGAATGTATGATTCAGGGATTCAATGCTAAAGGAGATGACTTATGTCCATATGATAGCCGAGGGGATTCATACCTTGGCAGAGCTTCAACGATAAAAAGGAGAATCATTGTCCCTAAAGCATTATGTTTCCTTTGGTTATTGTTAAATGGAAACCATATGATGTCGATGATCCATCCCTAAGGGAATTGCAATTGGCCACATGAATAAGGGTTTAGTGAACACAAGGGATTACCTATGGATAAAAGAAGAACAACATAGTTAAGCTTACTTGAGTGGTAGCCAATGTTTTTAAAAGTTAAAAGCGGATCGGACAACAAACCAATCACCCTACAGGAGGGTTCCTAAGAAAACTTAAAGTTATAAGAAAACCAAGAAAACTATTTTTAAACCACTGATCAAGATTGATTAATGGTTGATATCCATCCATGACAAATTTATAAATATTTAATAGATAATAAATGTAGTTATATGATTCAAGGGTATATTGGGTAGATTGCAATTAAACAACCCAAATCCCTTAAAAATCTCTCTTTTCTCTTTCTCTCTCTCTCTCAAATCAAACACAATATCAATTTTATTTTAAATGATATGCATTCATTAAAAAATAAACTCAAAGTATACCGGAAGAACAAATTTATTTCCATACTTTTGCAATTACATACATGTTTATGTATACGTAAACATATTCACATATATGTTTCCTATATGTATATGTATTTACATATATGTAAACATGTTTATATATTTGATTACGTATATGTAAACATGCTTACGTATATGCATATGTTTATTTAAAAAAATACATATATGTTTACGTGCATGTAAACTCATTTACATTTACGAAAGCGATACACTATAAGGAAGAAGAAGCCCAAAATGATGTATCTATTACATAAACATAATAATGTAAAACTTAAATACAAAATCAAAACACATAACCATAGACCAAACTAAAGTTTCATACATGCAAACCTTAAAATTGAATATATGTAGATAGGTGATTACATATTTGTTGAAGTGTTATCATATATGTAAACAACAAAAAATAATATATAAAAAATCTAAGTGAAACATGATGATCATCTTCTTCATTTAATTCATCATCTTGATTTATCATCCCTATATCATGTAACCAAGTTCATTATCATCTTTGTCCCAACTAATTTCCTTGAATATAAAGGTTATTCTTTATATTGTTCATCAAGTTCATGATAGTTCATCGTCACTACTCAACTGTTGGATATAATTATCAAGTTCAACATCAATACTCAACTGTTACGTATACGTAACACTGCTGGGAATATGTCATCATCTTCAACGTTGGTATCTTTGTTGCGACATCATCTTCAATGTGTCCTTTATTGTTTTCAATCATCGTGTTCATTTCGTTGATTGCTTTCTTCTTTAAAATCTTTCTGGATTGTTATAATCTATAGATTGATTAATTCAAATAAAAGAGAAAACTTTGGGATTTAGTCAAACTATAAATATATTATATGTCAAATTATAAAAACATCCTTTGAAACAAATAAAATAAATAAATTAATAAATTTTTGTGATTGTTTGCATTTGGTTTTCTTAGTTTTTTCAAAAGTAGTTGGTTTTCTTAGGATTCATCATCTATATGTATATATAATTCAATATAAGTATTTTATAAGTATATTTATAGTTATATATTAAATTCAACAATAATAATACATCCAACACTAAAATTTGTCATTCGACCTACCCGTTAAACACATTAAAATCAAAAATAAAAATAAAAAAAATTGAAAATCTGATTCGAAGATCTAGTAGTACATGCATGTTTATCTTAGGGGCTATTTAAAAGGCTTTTGTTGTTTAGAATAAAACTCAAAAAAATTAAAGCAAAGGCTCCCCCTCCCCTTCCCCCTCCCCTTCAACCCAAGTGATTTTCCAAGCATCGATTAGTGTGAGTTAAACAAACTCACCATTAAGAACCGGTACCCTCTCCCTGGAATCAACGACTTATTCAACAACTTTATGGATCTAGTTACTACTCGAAGATTGACTTTTGTATAGGATATCACCAATACGAATCCAAGAGGAAGATATCCCCAAGACCGCATTTTGAACTCGTTATGGCCACTATGGATTCGTGGTCATACCATTTGGGTTAACCAATACACCAACTATATTCATGGATTTCATGAATATAGTGTTCAAACCCTATTTGGATAAATTCGTGCTTGTCTCCATCGATGACATCTTAGTATACTCGCAAACCAAAGATGAGCATGAGCAACATCTAAGGTTAATCTTGGAAGTACTCAAAAAAGATAAATTATACGCCAAACTCTCAAAATGTGTGACATCCTGTGTTTTCAAGTTAATATCCGTGCGTTAATAAAATTTTAAAAAATATTTAAATGCATCATAAGACTTAATTTTATGATAATTAAGGTCATTTAAGGTCTAACAAAGCCCCTTTGTGGATAAAGTTTATAATTGTTAATTTTGAGAAATTACCGGGTCGCGTAGCGATAAAGCGTTTAACGAACATTGGTGATAATTTGGTTAATTAAATTTGGTCAATAAATATTTAATATTATAACTTAATAAATATTAAGTGAAAATATTATTAGTAATGAATAATAATAATTAATATTATTAACTTTGATCGCATAAAATTAAGATTTTTTAAATATTGTCGTGATGCAACATACAGTCTGTTGCACACTGTGTTATATCGCGTATATTTTATTCTTGACTTTTTGTCACTGTTATTTAACGTTGTGAACATTGGAAAGCCTCAAATTAATACTTCAATTTTATAGAAAATTTTTGCGTAAAAACCCGAACGTTTAAGATTTTTACATAAAAAAAATTAACGAGACAGACACCCGCCTTATACCCCGTGGCATCTCACTTACAGGTCCACTAGCCATTTTTATGATTTAATTGCATGATTAGATTAATCTAATCATACTCACTCATGGCTATAAAAACCAACCCAACACTCCATCTTCTTCCACACCCAAACACTAGATTTCTTTCTCCACTCTCACTTCTCCTTTCCCTCCTCCACCTACGGCCAAAACACCACCACTACACCCTTACCACTTCAAAAATTACATCATCCAAGCTTCTTTCATGCTTTGATTTCTGGATTTCAAGGATCCCTTATGAGTTTTGTGCAAAACATTACATAAATCCTACTCAAAGGAGAAGAAATCCCTAAAGAAATCATTCTTGAATCTTCAAAAGTTGTTCATCTTAGGTATGAACTTTGAACTTTTACGACATGCGACATGACTCTTGGATGATTTTTGCAAGATTTGTTTACCAAAAACTAGTTTTTATTGAAATCCAAGGTTCCAACAAAAGGTTTTCAACAAGAAATGTGTTTTAAAACAATGTGTGTGTGAGTGAGTGTATGTGCGTGTCATACGTATGTATATGTGTTTGTGTTTTGATGATCTTTCAACATTTTGTTGATTTTCTCTTGCATGCAAGATTATCAAAATTTGGTTTGAGGTTATGAACATTATATGAAACCCATCTCCAAAAGGAGTTTACTAAAATGATGAAAATGGGTAATACATGATTGCATGTAAAAAATGATGTTCTTGAACCCATCTTGCACTTTAATTTTATAAAGGATTGAGATGATCCATGAATAATGGTGATCATGATCTGAATTCTTTTGGTTTTAAGTAGGTTTTTTTGTAATGAACACTAAAGAACACAAGATAAAATCTATGATTTGGACTATGCATGTATGTATGAAACCATGTATATGTGGTTTACACTTTTGTTCTTGATTTGTTCTTCACTTATAAGTTAGAAATGATTAAAATGATCCATGCATACGGTGATCAAGATCTGGAGATTTTTGTGTTTTTATTCAAATTTGATTTAAAGAAAAAATAAAAACAATTTAGAAATAAAAGTATTCAAGTGTTGATTGGACATGACCACTAGAAAACCTTTCATAAAATATAATTAACAAGCCAAATATCTTTATAAAATATGGAGAATAAGAAGTTTAAAACCATTAAAATATTGTTAAAATTTAGTAAATTGACTAAAAATTAAAATTTTGATGTTTGGGCTAACTTTGTAAACGTTTTACGGTTAAAAACACATTAAAATGTTCTTTTAGGGTCTAAAAGAAATAATTTCCCAAGTCTGGTTTTAGACAGAAAATAATAAAGTGTTTTAAGTTAAAAACTTATGTTTTTAAGTATATAACAAACCCATAACAAGCAAGGTATTGGTGATAACTTTATACGTGTGAAAAAGCCGAAAACCGACAATTTCGGGTCAAAATTAAGGATTGTTTTGGAACTGATCTTATGAATAGAGTATGCAAACCTTACTTAAATAAGTTTGTAATAGTATTTATCGATGACATACTAGTTTATTCAAGAACCAAGAAAGATCATGAACAACATCTAAGGATCATCGTGGAGACGTTAAGGAAAGAGAAACTGTATGCAAAGTTCTCGAAATGTGAATTCTGGATTCGAGAGGTTCATTTTCTTGGACATGTCGTTAATGAGAAAGGCCTACATGTAGATCTGGCTAAGATTGAAGCAATCAAGAACTTGGAGGCACCCAAGTCCCCGACCGAGGTGCGTCAGTTTCTTAGATTGGTTGGTTATTATCAGAGATTCATTGAAAATTTCTCGAAGTTAGCACAGCCGTCAACGCTGTTGACTCAGAAGGATAGAAAATATGACTGAACTCATAAGCAAGTGGTAGCTTTTCAGTTACTAAAGCAGAAGTTATGTAGTGCTCCTATTCTCTCTTCCTGAAGGAACAGAAGGGTTCATTGTGTACTGTGATACGTCCTGTTTAGGTATTGGTTGTGTGTTGATGCAGAAAAGATAAGGTCATTACCTATGCATCTAGACAATTAAAGGTGCATAAGAAGACCTACACCACTCATGATTTAGAGTTGGGAACGATTATTTTTGCACTCAAGATTTGGAGGCATTACCTATACGGTACAAAGTGTGTTGTTTACACTAATCACAAGAGTCTTCAACATATCTTTGATCAGAAAGAGCTTCACATGAGGCAACTTCGATGGATATGGTTGCTAAACAATTACGATTGTAAAATCCGCTATCATTCGGCCAAGGCCAATGTTGTGGCTGATGCATTGAGTAGAAAGGAAAATGATAAGCCTAAACGTGTTTGTGCTTTGGAGCTGACTATTCATTCGGGTCTTGATACTCAAATTTGAGATGCTCAAGTCGAAGCTCTAAAGAATGAAAATTTTAAGAATGAAGGATTAAGAGGCATGGTCAAGGAGTTAGTGCCTAAAACCAATAATATAATGTACTTCATGGACTGGATCTGGGTTCCAGGTTTTGAAAACCTACGTAAATTAATTTTGGATAAAACCCATAGATCTAAATATTCAATTCACCCCGGGTGAGATAAGATGTACAAATATGTGAAGGAACATTATTGGTGGCCCAATATGAAGGGTGATATAGCAGCCTATGTCGGTAAATGCTCGACGTGTGCAAGGGTGAAGACTGAATACCAGAAGCCGTCAGGACTTCTTCAACAACCAAAGATTCCTCAATGGAAATGAGAGCGAATAGCAATGGACTTTGTCACAAAACCTAAACATCTAGTGATCACAACACTATTTGGGTAATCATTGACAGATTGACCAAGTCTGCTCATTTCTTACCCGTTAAGGAAATGGATCGGATGAAAAAGCTAACCAAAATCTACCACAAAGAGGTGATATCTCGTCATGGAGTACCTATCTCACTAATATTTAGTTGAGTTTTCCTATAATAACAGCTATCACAGTAGTATCAAAGCTACTTCGTATGAAGTTTTGTATGGAAGAAAGTGTCACTCGCCGCTTTGCTGGGCGAAACTTGGAGAGAAACAACTGACTGGACCTGAGATTGTCCAAGAAACTACAAACAAGACCGTTAAAATCAGAGAGAGGTTAGAAGCCACCACGAGTCGGCAAAAGCGAATAATCGAAGAAAACCATTGGAATTCCAGGTTGGAGACAGAGTTTATGTGAAGGACTTGCCATGGAAAGGATTTTTTCATTTTGGAAAGCAAGGAAAGCTTAACCCCGTTATATCAAACCTTTTGAGATCGTAGTGCGATTGGTCCCATTGCATATCGACTTAAGTTACCTCGTGAGCTTAGTGAATACACGATGTGTTCTATGTATCCAATCTGAAGAAGTATCTTGTTAATGAAGCTCTAGTTATACGACGTGAAAAAAAGTTTGTAACGATGACAAACTAAATTTCACCGAGGAACCGGTTGAGATTATGGACGGGAGGGTTCAGAAACTTAGAAAGAGTCGGGTTAAGTTGGTGAGGGTAAGATGGAACTCTAGACGTGATCCCGAGTTTACTTGGGAATGACAGGATCAAATGAAGCGCACGTACCCTCATCTATTTCCCATCTAGATTAGAATCTGGAACTACAACTTAAATTTCGGGACGAAAATTCCTAAACAAGGGGAAACTGTGACATCCCGTGTTATCAAGTTAATATCCTTACGTTAATAAAATATAAAAAAATATTTAAATGCATCATAAGACTTAGTTTTATGATAATTAAGGTCATTTAAGGTCTAGCAAAGCCCCTTTGTGGATAAATTTTATAATGGTAATTTTGAGAAATTACCGTATCGCGTAGCGATAAAGCGTTTAACGAACGTTGGTGATAATTTGGTTAATTAAATTTGGTCAATAAATATTGAATATTATAACTTAATAAATATTAAGTGAAAATATTATTAGTAATGAATAATAATAATAATTAATATTATTTACTTTGATCGCGTAAAATTAAGACTTTTTATATATTGTCGTGATGAAACGTACAGTCCGTTGCACATTGTGATATATCGCGTATATTTTATTCTTGACTTTTTGTCACTATTATTTAATGTTGTGAACCCTTGGAAAGCCTCAAATTAATACTTCAATTTTATAGAAAATTTTCGCGTAAAAATCTGAACGTTTAAGATTTTTACAAAAAAAAATTAACGAGACCGACACCAGCCTTACACCCGGTGGCATCTCACTTAGAGATCCACCAGCCATTTTTATGATTTAATTGCATGATTAGATTAATCTAATCACACTCACTCATGGCTATAAAAACCAACCCAACACTCCATCTTCTTCCATATCCAAACACTAGATTTCTTTCTCCACTCTCACTCTCTCCTCTCCCTCTTCCACCTACGGCCAAAACACCACCACTACACCCTCACCACTTCGAAAAGTACATCATCCAAGCTTCTTTCATGCTTTGATTTCTGGATTTCAAGGATCCCTTATAAGTTTGGTGCAAAATATTGCATAAATCCTACTCAAAGGAGAATAAATCCCTAAAGAAATCATTCTTGAATCTTCAAAAATTGTTCATCTTAGGTATGAACTTTGAACTTTTATGACATGCGACATGACTCATGGATGATTTTTGCAAGATTTGTTTACCAAAAACTAGTTTTTATTGAAATCCAAGGTTCTAACAAAGGTTTTTAACAAGAAATGTGTTTTAAAACAATGTGTGTGTGAGTGAGTGTATGTGTGTGTGTCATATGTATTTATATGTGTTTGTGTTTTGATGATCTTTTAACATTTTTTTGATTTTCTCTTGCATGCAAGATCATCAAACTTTGGTTTGAGGTTATGAACATTATATAAAACCTATCTCCAAAAGGAGTTTACCGTAATGATAAAAATGGGTAATACATGATTGCATGTAAAAAATAATGTCTTGAACCCATCTTGCACTTTGATTTTATAAAGGATTGAGATGATTCATGAATAATGGTGATCATGATCTGAATTCTTTTGGTTTATAAGTAGGTTTTGTTGTAATGAACACTAAAGAACTCAAGATAAAATCTATGATTTGGACTATGCATGTATGTATGAAATCGTGTATATGTAGGTATATGTGGTTTACACTTTTATTCTTGATTTGTTCTTCACTTATAAATTTATAAATGATTAAATATATCCATGCATATGGTGATCAAAATCAGGAGATTTTTGTGTTTTTATTCAAATTTAATTTAAAGAAAAAATAAAAACAATTTAAAAATAAAAGTACTTAAGTGTTGATAGAACATGACCACTAGAAAACCTTCCATAAAATATAATTGACAACCCAAGTATTTTTATAAGATCTGGAGAATAAGAATCTTAAAACCATTAAAATATAGATAAAATTTAGAAAAGTTACTGAAAATAAAAGTTTTGATGAATGGGTTAACTTTGTAAACGTTTTACGGTTAAAAACACGTTAAAAATGTTCTCTTCGGGTCTAAAAGAAATAATTTCCCCAAGTCCCGTTTTGGAAAGAAAATAATAAAGTTTTTTAAGTTAAAAACTTATGTTTTTAAGTATATAACAAACCCATAACAAGCAAGGTATTCGGTGATAACTTTATACGCGCGAAAAAGCCGAAAACCGACAATTTCAGGTCAAAATTAATGGATTGTTTTGGAACTGATTTTTAAGAAAATATTTCAGCAGGTTTTTGGTATAAAAGATTCATATTTAAACATATAAAATGGTCATAAGATATATGTGGGCTTGATGTACAGTTTATATGTGTAAAATCATGCGGTTTCGGGTCAAAAATCATCGTATACGAGTGAAATTTGGGTCAAACATAATTGGTCATCTTTTTATAATAAAACTTGTCCAAAATAGTTTTTTACATGTTTTATGTAAGGCCTCGTTCCCGGGACGCTTACAGCTGGCCAATCATCGCACATAAAACATATATTTACATGTACACTTCATAAAACATCGCAGCGGAACATTAACACACCCAATTCATTATAATCACTTTTGCAAAATAATACATTGTTGACTGGTTACAAAATATCATTGTTTGCATTACATCACAAAAACGTTATATTTCTATCAAATGGATGCCATCCAAAAAATGCCAAGTAGCTGCCCCGTGCCATCCTCAACAATGCTCACCAGCCAACTGGAAAATACATAAAAAGTCAGTGTTGCTGAGTGAGTTCTAGTTTTATAATAAAACATACTTTATCTTTCATTTAAAACCATACTTCACCTTCTTTCAAATCATACCAGGCTTTAAAACGTGATCACACATCATACGTACACATAGATAATAGTTATTATCTTCATCATCGTTTATTTTGTACTTTTATTATCTTCTTGTTTTCATATAGGTCGTGTCATGTGCTTAACCCCCCTTTAGAGCACCAAGCAATTAATCAAGGGTTAAGCGACAAGGACCCCATACGTCTGGTCAATCACAAAGACTGAACCCCTATGTGCATCCTCATAGGGTTTATAACCCGCACACAGTTGAGCTGACAACCCCTCATTAGGTGTGAACTTCCGTACATTTGCTTAATCACACGAATTAAGCCCCGGTGTGCATCTTCATGGGGTAGCTAACCCGCACACGGTTGAGCTAACACTACACATTGAGTGTGAACCTCCATACATTTGCTTGCAAGCCTTTCTTACATTCGTTCATTCATTAATGCATGCATTCTTCATTTCATTCCTCTTTTCATTATCTTCCATTTTACGTTACATAATACTTTGATTTCATTCATTAACATTCATTGTAAAGCCATAAAAAGATAACATACAATAAAAGAAACATCATCATTCATACATAACATACATCATGCATAATCATACATCATAACATGCCTATCATACCATCTATGACCTCAAAAAGTCAACTTACATAGCCCCGGGAACCTCCTAAGTCAAAGCCTACATTTTCACTTTTCCCCAAAAAGTCAGAAAATATTCTAAGTGTTCATCCGCATTTCCCTTTTTGTTCTTTCGCATTTTTTTTGTTCTTCCGCATTTCTTTTTGTTCTTCCGCATTTCTTTTTGTTCTTCCGCATTTCTTTTTGTTCTTCAGCATTTCTTGTTACACTTAGGCAGTTTTCTAAATTCAGGTGTATGAACTACTGTTTGGGCGCATGAGCAGTCTAGGGCACACTTATCATCATCATTCGATCCCCAATATCATCAAGCATGAACATAGATCAAAATCACACCATACTCGCAACATACACACATTCAACATACGGGTATGAAACCAAATTTTATAAAAAGTTCAATCACGCATCTCCAGCACCAAAATCAGTTAAAAACATGTAAAAGAGAGATTCTAGAACTCACATTTGCAGCTCTTGAGTATTGCTTCTCCCAAACTCGTTTGCAATTGGGTTCAACCGCGTAGAAACCCACTAAAAACACACACCCGGACACACACACAACACACATAAGCATACAACCGAGGCAATGCCAGTTAAGAACACTTAAAAACCATGAATTTCTTACCTTGAATTTGACTTTTCAGCTCTTGTTCTTCAAAATCCGAATCTTCACTTTCTCTTTCTAATAATCTGATGATTTGGGGTTGTAAGAAGAGAGTGGGCAGCCATGCCCATTTTACACCCACTTTTCCAATGCCCTTTTTGACACTTTTACCCCTCAACTTAGGTAAAATATCTTTTCTTTCTTTTTCTTCACTTTATTCTTTCTTTAAGTTTAAAAATAACCGGGTGTTACAAGTCCATCCCCTTAAATAGGTTTCGTCCCTGAAATCTGTTATTCCTCGAACAAACGTGGGTAGTGCTGTCTCATTTCTTCTTCAGTCTCCCACGTAGACTCGGATCCCTTTCTGTGCTTCCACTGTACACGCACAAGCTCTTCTCTTTTCGATCGATGATTGCCACTGGTTGCTCCACATAATTGAGCCATTCATCTACTTCGATATCCTCTAGTGGAACAATCATATCTTCATCTGCTAAACACTTTCTTAGATGAGATACATGAAATGTCAGGTGAATTCCACTTAACTCAAATGGTAGTTCCAGTCTATAGGCCACCTCTCCTACTCGAGCAACGATTCGGAAAGGCCCTATATACCTTGGGCTCAACTTGCCCCGCTTCCTGAATCGGATGATTCTCTTCCAAGGTAAGACCTTCAACATAACCCGGCCACCCACCTTAAACTCAATCGGTCTGCATCGTTTATCAGCATATGACTTCTGTTTATCTTTGGTTGCCTTCATGAAGGCCTTGATCATTTCAAGTTTCTCCTTCGTAGCCTCAATTACCTCGACGCTCCCTAACTTCTTCTGACCAATATCACCCCAACACACGGGTGTTCTGCATCTCCAACCGTATAGCATCTCATAAGGGGGCATACTAATGCTGGCATGATATTTGTTATTATATGAGAACTCAGCTAACGGTAGGTGGTCATCCCAACTTCCCCAAAAATCGATAACACATGCCTGAAGCATGTCCTCCAATGTTTGAATGGTCCTCTCTGACTGACCATCAGTCTGGGGATTATAAGTTGTGCTAATGTGTAACCTCGTCCCCATAGCATCATGGAATTTCTTCCAAAATTTGGATGTAAACCGGATGTCACGATGTGAGACAATAAACACTGGTACACCATGACGAGTTACAATTTCCTTGATGAATAAATCAGCCGACCTCTCGGATGAATATGTCTCGTGGATCGGTAGGAAGTGTGCACTCTTCGTCAAGCGGTCAACAATCACCTATATAGCATCATACCCTTTCGGGGTACGCGACAACTTCGTAATGAAATCCATGGTGATGTTCTCCCACTTCCACTCCGGTATATCCAAAGGTTGAATCTTCCCATATGGCTTTTGATGCTCGGCCTTCACTTGTAAGCAAGTAAGGCACTTACTCACATACTCCACCACATCACGCTTCATACCCGGCCACCAATAGTCTTTCTTCATATCTTGGTACATTTTCGTTGCACCGGGATGAATGGAGTATCGATTCTTGTGAGCTTCATCCATAATCTTCATGCGTAGATCCCCAAAATGAGGAATCCACACTCATCCAAATCGGGTTTTAACACCAAGTGTGTTTTCACCCAATTCTGCAACCAGACCTCTCATTCTTTCCGAGTTAAGATGATCTTCCTTCAATGCCTCATTTTGAAACTCTTTAACTTTCTTCATCACATCAGAGGTCATGATTAGCTGATACGCTTTCACCCGAATCGGTTCGGGTCTCTCTTTCCGACTAATGGCGTCCGCCACCACGTTGGCTTTGCCCGGATGGTAATGGATCTCACAGTCATAATCCTTTATAAGCTCCAACCATCGTCTCTGTCTCATGTTTAGGTCTTTCTGCTCAAAGAAGTACTTCAAGCTCTTGTGGTCAGTGAATATGGTGCACTTCGTCCCATACAGATAGTGCCTCCAAATCTTTAGCGCAAAGACCACAACTGCTAGCTCCAAATCATGAGTAAGGTAGTTGACCTCATGAACCTTCAACTGTCGGGATGCATAGGCTATAACAGTCCCTCTCTGCATTAGTACACACCCCAACCCCGAGTAGGAAGCATCCGAATAAACCACCAGATCTTCACTTCCATCGGGTAATGACAGAACAAGAGCTTGAGTCAGTCTCGCCTTCAATTATTCAAACGCCTTCTCTTGAGCTTGACCCCATACAAACTTCACGTCTTTCTGGGTCAACTTAGTTAGTGGAGAAGCGATCTTAGAGAAGTCTTGGATGAATTTTCTGTAGTAGCCCGCTAGACCCAAGAAACTACGAATCTCGGATGGCGTCTTTGGAAACTTCCATTGCATCACCGCCTCCACTTTTGCCGGGTCCACCGTAATCCCGTCAGGATTCACCACATGACCCAAGAACCGAACTTCGCGCAACCAAAATGGACACTTGGAGAACTTGGCGTACAACTTCTCCTTTCTCAATGTCTCTAGAACCTCCCAAATGTGACTGGCATGCTCAATCTCGCTCTTCAAATAAATCAGGATATCATCAATAAACACAATCACTGATTTATCCAACATCAGCCGACACACTCGATTCATCAGATCCATAAAAGCAACTGGCACGTTGGTCAAACCAAATGACATAACAAGAAACTTGTAGTGACCATAACGCGTGGGAAAAGCTGTTTTAGGGACATCCTGCTCTTTCACCTTCAGCTGGTGGTAGCCCGATCGAAGATCTATTCTTGAGAACCAACTAGCACCTTGGAGCTGATCAAACAAATCATCGATTCTTTGTAAGGGGTATCGGTTCTTCACCGTCAACTTGTTCAGCTCACAGTAGTCAATACACATCCTCATACTACCATATTTCTTTTTTACGAATAAGATCGGAGCACCCTAAGGAGAGATACTCGGTCGAATGAACCCCTTATCAAGCAGCTCTTGCAATTGCTCCATCAACTCTTTTATCTCAGTTGGAGCCAATCGATACGGTGCCTTGGAAATAGGTTAGGCACCTGGTACCAAATCAATCTGAAACTCGATCTCTCCGTCAGGTGGCACTCCTGATAAATCTTCTAGGAACACGTCTGGAAAGTCACACACAACCGGTACATCAGATGGTTATGGTGTTGGTGTATCCACGTCCTTTACATAGGCCAAGTAGGCACTACATCCATGCCTCATGCACTTTCCCGCCACTGCCATTGAAATTACTTTCGGGATCGTCGTGACCCGATCCCCATAAATCGTTACCGAACTCCCGCCAGGCGCTGTCAAACAAATCATCTTCTTGCGGCACACAATATTCGCCTCGAAGTTCGCTAACCAATCTATACCAAGAACTAAATCGAAACCACCTAAGGTCATCACGAACGGTCTAACAGGAAACTTATTACCTTGTAGTTCCACATCACAGTCTTCTATCATCTCAGAAATCATGGTAGACTTACCTATGACACTTTCTACATCAAAAGGCGCATCAACGTGTCTACTACTAACAGACAGCTTAGCACAGAAAGCAGCATAAATAAAACTTTTACTAGCACCAGAATCGAATAGCACAGAAACTAAAGTTTGGTTCACTAGAAACGTACCAGACACAACATGAGGGTCCGTCCTAGCCTCCTCTTGTGTCATCGTGAACACCCTGGCGCTCGCCCTTGGTCCTTCTCCTATAGTCTTCTTCACTTTGGAACCTTCAGCCCTCGGCTTCTTATAATCCCTACTCATATGACCACTTTCCCCACAGTTGAAACACCTCATACCCCCACAATCTCTAGCCATATGACCAGGCTTCCCGCACTTGAACCATACATTCAACCCCCTCCTACACTCGCCACTGTGCTCCTTCCCATATTTGCCACACTTCTTCAATCTTGTACCCGGCGTGACCACACCACGGTCATCCACCCGTGCCTTCTTGTTACCCGTCGAGGCATCACCCCAACCAAACCTCTTCCCATTCTAGTTTCAATCCCCACCACCCTTCTTGTTCACCTTAGCCACCACCACCTCTCGCTCATCGTACAATCTTCCTGCCAAATCAACTACCGACCTAAACGTGCTCGGTCGGGCAGCGATCATGTGCCTACGGATATCCGTTGGCAAGCCCTGAACATACCTGTTGATTTTTCGTGACAAGGGTGTCACTTGGTCCGGCACCAGACGTGCCATCTCATTGAACTTGGTGGTGTATTGTTGATGCGTCATCATTCCCGCCTCCAGCTGCAGGAATTCTCTTTTCACCTTATCCATTTCCCTGTGAGGACAGAAATCCTCTATCACCAACTTTTTCAGCTCGGGCCATCTCATCCTTCTGATGGCCCGACTACCCTCAGCTTGAACAATGTTGTCCCACCATCATAAAGTTGAGTCCACGAAAGAATGGGCAGCAAACTTCACTTTCTGATCCTCCCGGCACTCGCTGATATTTAAAACAACCTCCATTTCTCTCATCCACCCGCAACAATAGTGCCGTTACCATCGAAAGTAGGGGGCTTGCATCGTTGAAATTCCCCGTAGTTACAGCCTCGTGCCGCCTCCAGCATAGGCTCTTCTTCTTCCTCCTTCTCGTCATCGGAGAGAATCGTTTCAGTCTTGGGTTGTGTTCTTTTGCACGTAGGTCTACTTCTTTCCTTCCTCTCCCCCTCCCGTACAACTTTAATCACTTTAGTCACTACAGACGGTAAGATTGTCTGCACGACCTCATGAACTTCTTCCACAACCACCTCTTTTACTAAGGCTCTCAGATTGGCGTTCTCATCGCCACCTTACGGATGAGGGGTCGGGTTCTTCATGAACCAACTTTTCGACTCTGGGTCTTCCCCTCTTGGGTCGTAGTTCAACACCACGACCTCCACCACGTGAGGCTTTAGAATATCTACCACCGGCCATTCACACGTACACTGAAAGATTCAAACACCAACACGGTCATTCAAGGGAACATCTCAGTTTATGTCAAATATAGTAAGTCCCTAATTACAGTGGTCAGTTGTGATTAGCCACTTACTTTACTCTTCATATTCCAAGAATTACCTGTCCTGACTACATCAGTATTTAAATCTACAAACAACACATAACCACATAACATGCGCACGTAATACCGGTTAACATTACGAAAATACCTGATGGCTCGCAACTACTTAGATTGGAATCCCTTCCCTTTCCTTCCCATTCTTAGTTTAAGTTAAGGTTTATTTTGAAAATTTACCCATTTCACTTAAACCTGGCTCTCATACCAACTTGTAAGGCCCCGTTCCCGGGACGCTTACAGCTGGCCAATCATCGCACATAAAACATATATTTACATTTATACTTTATAAAACATCGCAACAGAACATTAATACACCCAATTAATTATAATAATTTTTGCAAAATAATACATTGTTGAATGGTTACAAAATATCATTGTTTTCATTACATCACAAAAACATCATATTTCTATCAAATGGATGCCATCAAAAAATGCCAAGTAGCTGCCCCGTGCCATCCTCAGCAATGCTCACCTGCCAACTGGAAAATGCATAAAAAGTTAGCGTTGCTGAGTGAGTTCTAGTTTTATAATAAAACATACTTTATCTTTCATTTAAAACCGTGCTTCACCTTCTTTCGAATCATACCAAGCTTTAAAACGTGATCACACATCATACTAGTTATTATCTTCATCATCGTTCATTTCGTACTTTTATTATCTTCTTGTTTTCATCTAGGTCCTATCATGTGCTTAACCCCCCTTTAGAGCACCAAGCAATTAATCTAGGGTTAAGCGACAAGGACCCCATACGTCTGGTCAGTCACAAAGACTGAACCCCTGTGTGCATCCTCATGGAGTTTATAACCCGCACATAGTTGAGCTGACGACCCCTCATTAGGTGCGAACCTCCATACATTTGCTTAATCGCACGGATTAAGCCCCAGTGTGCATCCTCATGGGGTAGCTAACCCGCACACGGTTGAGCTAACACTACACATTGAGTGTGAACCTCCATACATTTGCTTGCAAGCCTTTCTTACATTCGTTCATTCATTAATGCATGCATTCTTCATTTCATTCCTCTTTTCATTATCTTCCATTTTACGTTACATAATACTTTGATTTCATTCATTAATATTCATTGTAAAGCCATAAAAAGATAACATACAATAAAAGGAACATCATCATTCATACATAACATACATCATGCATAATCATACATCATAACATGCCTATCATACCATCTATGACCTCAAAAAGTCAACTTACATAGCCCCGGGAACCTCCTAAGTCAAAGCCTACATTTTCACTTTTCCCCAAAAAGTCAGAAAATATTCTAAGTGTTCATCCGCATTTCCCTTTTTGTTCTTCCGCATTTCTTTTTGTTCTTCCACATTTCTTTTTGTTCTTTTGCATTTCTTTTTGTTCTTCCGCATTTCTTTTTGTTCTTCCGCATTTCTTTTTGTTCTTCCGCATTTCTTTTTGCTCTTCTGCATTTCTTTTTGTTCTTCCGCATTTTTTTTGTTCTTCCGTATTTCTTTTTGTTCTTCCGCATATCTTTTTACACTTAGGCAGTTTTCTAAATTCAGGCGTATGAACTACTGTTTGAGTGCATGAACAGTCTAGGGCACACTTATCATCATAATTTGATCCCCAAAACACCATCTATCATGCTCTAAGCTTAAATCATACATTCTAAGCCTTAGAAACAATAATAACATCATCAAGCATGAATATAGATCAAAATCACGCCATACTCGCAACATACACACATTCAATATACAGGTATGAAACCCAAGTTTTATAAAAAGTTCAATCATGCATCTCGAGCCCTAAAATCAGTTAAAAACATGTAAAAGAGAGATTCTAGAACTCACCTTTGCTGCTCTTGAGTATTGCTTCTCCCAAACTCGTTTGCAATTGAGTTCAACCGCCTAGAAACCCATTAAAAACACACACCGGAACACACACACAACACACATAAGCATACAACCGAGGCAAGGCTAGTTAAGAACACTTAAAAACCATGAATTTCTTACCTTGAATTTGACTTTTCAGCTCTTGTTCTTCAAAATCTGAATCTTCACTTTCTCTTTCTAATAACCTGATGATTTGGGGTTGTAAGAAGAGAGTGGGCAGCCATGCCCATTTTACACCCACTTTTCCAACCTTTTGTTCTTTTTGACACTTTTACCCCTCAACTTGGGTAAAATATATTTTCTTTCTTTTTCTTCACTTTATTCTTTCTTTCTTTCTTTAAGTTTAAAATAACCGGGTGTTACATTTTACTACTGAAAACTTAATTATTTACTAAAAAGATTCATAAAAGTCGAGTTGTGTTAAAAAAGTAATATTTATAAAGTAATAATATACGAGAAAGTTTACTTACTAGAACAATAATATAGATATGTCTTATTATTAATCTTAAATAAAATACAATTATGAATTAGTAAATACTTATTTATGTAAATCTTTATTTTATTAATTATTCTTTTATTTATTTGTTTGTTTGTTTGTATAATACATAACTTAGTAAATCTTGCGTTACATTTTTATTCTTTTATTGATCTGGCTGGTAGATTATACGATGAGCGCGAGGTGGTGGTGGTAGCTGAGGTGAAGAAAACGAGTGGGGATGGAAGAAACTAGAATGGGAAACGGTTTGGACGTGGTGGAGCCGCCCCAAACAATAAGGTGGCGAAGGTTGGTGACCGACGTGTGGTCACAGCTGGTGTAGGGAGGAAGAAATGTGGCAAATATGGAAGGGAGCATGCTGGAGAGTGCAGGATGGGGATGAACGTATGCTTCAGGTGTGGTCAGCCTGGCCACATCGCCAGAGACTGTAAGAAGCCGAGAGCGGAGAGCTCTGGGGCAGAGAATAAGAAGCTGGAAGAAGGAGGGCAGAGGGCAAGTGCTAGAGCTTACACTATGACCCAGGAGGAAGCCAGAGCTGATCCCGATGTTGTGTCAGGTATGTTTTTGGTAAACCAAACTTGTGCCTCTATATTGTTTGATTCTGGTGCTAGTAGGAGTTTTATTTCTACTACTTTCTGTGCTAAGTTGCCTATTATTAGTAGAAAGGTCAGCGCACCATTCGATGTAGAAACTGCTATTGGTAAGTGCACTAGAATTACTGATGTGATAGAGGACTGTGCCATAGAACTAGAAGGTCATAGGTTTGCTGCTAGGTTACATGTAATACCCCTAGGTGGATTTGATATAGTACTAGGGATGGACTGGTTAGCAACCTATGACGCAAACATGGTGTGTCACAAGAAGATGATTCGACTAGTTGCGTCCGATGGGAGTTTGGTTATGATTTACGGAGATCGCGTCACGACGATCCCGAAAGTGATTTCGATGGCGGTGGCGGGAAAGTGCATGAGGCGTGGATGTAGTGCCTACTTGACCTACGTAAAGGATGTGGACGCGCCAACACCACAACTATCTGTTGTACCAGTTGTGTGTGACTTTCCGGACGTATTCCCGGAAGACTTACCCGGCGTGCCACTGGATCGCGAGATTGAGTTCCAAATTGACTTGATACCCGATGCTCAACCCGTTGCCAAAGCACCGTATCGATTAGCTCCCACAGAAATGAAAGAACTCAGGAACAGTTGTAGGAACTGCTCGATAAGGGGTTCATTAGACCGAGTATCTCTCCCTGGGGTGCTCCGGTCCTGTTTGTGAAGAAGAAAGACGGTAGTATGATGATGTGTATTGACTACCGAGAGCTGAACAAGTTAACGGTGAAGAACCGATACCCCCTACCAAGGATAGATGATCTGTTTGATCAGCTCCAAGGTGCCAGTTGGTTTTCAAGGATAGATCTTCGATCTGGTTACCATCAGCTGAAGGTGAAGGAGCAGGATATCCCTAAAACAGCTTTTCGTACGCGCTACGGTCACTACGAATTCCTTGTTATGTCATTTGGCCTGACCAATGCGCCAGATGCTTTTATGGATTTGATGAATCGAGTGTGCCGACCATTGTTGGATAAATCAGTGATTGTGTTTATTGATGATATCCTGATTTACTCAAAGAGCAAGGATGAGCACGCCGATCATATTCGGGAGGTGTTAGAGACCTTATGAAGGGAGAAGTTGTATGAAAAATTCTCCAAATGCGCGTTCTGGTTACACGAAGTTCAATTCTTAGGTCACGTGATAAATCCAGAGGGGATTATGGTAGACCCTGCTAAGTTTGAGGCTGTGATGCAATGGAACTCTCTGAGGATGCCATCCGAGATTTGTAGTTTCTTGGGGTTGGCGGGTTATTATTGAAGGTTCATTCAGGACTTTTCCAAGATCGCTTCTCCCCTGACCAAGTTAACCCGAAGGATGTAAAGTTTGTATGGGGTCAAGCCCAAGAACAGGCATTCAGGGAGTTAAAGGTGAGGTTGACTCAAGCTCCTGTCTTGTCATTACCCGAAGGAAGCGAGGACTTGGTGATATATTCTGATGTTTCTTACTTGGGGTTGGGGTGTGTATTAATGCAAAGAGGGAAGGTTATAGCCTATGCATCCCGACACTTGAAGGTTCATGAGGTTAACTACCCTATTCATGACCTGGAGCTAGCAGCCGTGGTCTTTGCACTAAAGATTTGGAGGCACTATCTGTACGGAACGAAGTGCACCATTTTCACGGACCACAAGAGCTTGAAGTACTTCTTCGAGCAAAAAGATTTGAACATGCAGCAGAGGCGATGGTTGGAGCTTATAAAGGATTATGATGAGATCCATTACCATCCGGGCAAAGCCAACGTGGTGGCCGATGCTATTAGCCGGAAGGAGAGGCCCGAGCCGATTCGGGTGAAAGCATACCAACTAATCATGATCTCTGATGTAATGAAGCAAGTCAAGGAGTTTCAGGATGAGGCATTAAAAGAAGATCATCTAAACTCTGAAAGGATGAGAGGTCTGGTTGGGGAAATGGGTGAAAACACATTTGGTGTTAAAACTCAATTTGGACAGGTGTGGATTCCTCGTTTCGGGGATCTACGTGTGAGGATTATGGATGAAGATCACAAGACTCGATACTCCATTCATCCTGGTGCCACAAAGATGTATCAAGATATGAAGAAAGATTATTGGTGGCCGGGTATGAAGCGTGACATGGTGGAGTATGTGAGTAAGTGCCTTACTTGCCTACAGGTGAAGGCGGAACACCAGAAGCCGTATGGGAAGATCCAACCTTTGGATATACCGGAATGGAAATGGGAGCACATCACCATGGATTTCATTACGAAACTGCCCCGTACTCCGAAAGAATACGATGCCATATGGGTGATTGTTGATCGCTTGACGAAGAGTGCTCACTTCCTACCGATCCGTGAGACATATTCATCCGAGAGGTTAGCTGACCTGTTCATCAAGGAGATTGTAACTCGTCATGGTGTGCTGGTGTCCATTGTGTCTGATTGTGACACCCGGTTTACATCTAAATTATGGAAGAAATTCCACGATGCTATGGGGACGAGGTTACATATTAGCATGACTTATCATCCCCAAACCGATGGTCAGTCAGAAAGGACCATCCAGACACTAGAAGACATGCTTTGGGCATGTGTGATTGATTTTGGGGGAAGTTGGGATGACCACTTACCGTTAGCTGAATTCTCGTACAACAATAGCTATCATGCCAGCATTGGCATGCCACCATACGAGATGCTATATGGTAGGAGATGCAGAACACCCATTTGCTGGGGTGACATTGGTCAGAAAGAGTTGGGAAGCGTCGAGGTAATCAAGGCTACGACTGAGAAGCTTGAAAAGATTAAAGCCTTCATGAAGGCAGCCAAAGATAGACAGAAGTTGTATGCCGATAAACGACGTAGACCAATTGAATTCTAGGTGGGTGACCGGGTTATGTTGAAGGTCTCACCTTGGAAGGGTATCATCAGATTCAGGAAGTGGGACAAGTTGAGCCTAAGATATATAGGCCCTTTCCAAATCATTGCTCGAGTAAGAGAGGTGGCCTATAGATTGGAGTTGCCAGATGAGTTAAGTGGAATTCACCCGACATTCCATGTATCTCATTTGAGGAAGTGCTTAGCTGATGAAGACATGATTGTTCCATTGGAGGACATTGAAGTTGATGAAAGGCTCAATTATGTGGAGCAACCAGTGGCAATCATCGATCGTAAAGAGAAGAGGTTGAGAAATAAAGTGGTTCCTCTTGTGCGTGTACAGTGGAAGCACAGGAAGGGATCCGAATCTACGTGGGAAACTGAGGAGGAGATGAGGCAACATTATCCTCGTCTATTTGAGGAATAACAGGTTTCGAGGACGAAACCTATATAAGAGGGTGAACTTGTAACACCCGGTTATTTTTAAAAGACAAGAAATAAAGAATAAAAGAAAGAAAGGCAATTCAGTTCAAGTGAAGGGACTAAAGTGTAAAAAGGATAAAAATCTTTGAAAAGTTGGTGTAAAGGTGGGCATGGCCGCCCACCCTCACTTCACGTCATCTTCACCCGGTTTTAAAGAGAGAGCAGAGAAACTCTCGGCTAAAGAAAGAAGAAGAAGAAAAGTGAATTCAAGGTAAGAATTCAAGATTTTCATATGTTTATGATGGGTTTTATCCCGGTTATATACTTATGTGCTTATGTGTTTGTGTGTGTGTTCGTGTGTGCGTATTTGGTGTGTTTTTAGGTGTTTTGAACTCATAGCAAGCGGGTAAAAAGGAAGAACACCCAAGTTGCACCAGGTGAGTTCTAAACCCCGGTTCTTACTCGTTTTAAACTATCTTTGAGGCTGAAAATGTATTAAAATGTTTTTGCAAAGTTTATGTATGTTACCCGTATGTATTGTGCTTGTTAAATGTTAAATTCTTGAATGTTTATAGGTTGTTCATGCTTAGAATAGTCATGTTAAGCTTAGAACAGATGGGTTTGATGAATGGGTATGAAAACATGCTAAGAACAAGTTACACAGAAGGTTCATACATCTGAAAATGCCTTAGAAAGATTTAAGTGTAGCTAAACAGTAGCCCATGCGCCTAAGATTACCTTAGAAATGTTTAAGTACAGCCCATGCGCCTGAATAGTGGCCCATGCGCCTAAAAATGTTAACCGGACAACCAAGTATAGGGCCATGCGCCCCAATAGTGCCCATGCACCCAAGTGGCTCATGCGCCTAAGTGTCCATGCGTCTGAATTACTCAGGCGTCTAAGTGCTCATACGCACAAATAGTACCCATGCGCCTAAATAGTTCATGCGCCTAAATGATAAAATGATTAAGTGTTGGCTGATGCGCCTGCATAGTGGTAAAACGCCCAAACAGGGCTCATGTGCCTAAATAGTTCCCATGCGCCCAACACTTAGAAAATTTTACAGAGTTTTCTAGGAGTCTGTGCTTTAGGGTTTTGACCAGAGTTGACTAGGGCTTACTAATGATGATGTTCCATGCATGTTATGATTACATATGATGTTCCTTATTATTATTATTGTTATTATTATTATTACTTATAATATGAGACTTTACGTGGTATGTTATTATCGTAACGTAAAGTATCTAGTACTAATAAAGTGAAAGAGCAATAAAGAAAAGAAGAGGAACATTAATGAAAATGTTAACAAGTCTTGCAAGCTCATAGGAGGGACACGACCATGTTGTCGTTAGCTCAACTGTGTTGCGTGTTAGCTACCCTATTGTGCACACAGGGCTAATCAATTGAGATTAGCAGGACCCTCAGCAGGGAAGGACTGACATCCGTTCGTACTTTATGTTGCTGTTGTTTTGTAATACAGTAAAACAATTCTTTTGTAACTAGTTAAATAGTGCTGTATTGCTCAACCACAGTGGTTTAAATGCAATGAATGATTTTTGATAACTAATTCCGTTGCTTAAGATTGTATAGTTATAATGTTTAATGTTTTAATTGATGTGAATGACCGACTGTGAGGTTCCCGGGAACGGGGCCTTACAATCTATCGGGTTAGAATGGCCCGCTCTCGCGACTAGTCATGCTGGTCAGGTTGTAGCGAGGGAATTTATATGTTTGGACTGTTATGGGGCAACGATGTGTTTCTTGGTTTGATTATGGACTTATGACCTAAATTAATCATAGTACCTAGCTAGTCTATGTTGAGTATATTATATCTTGTTACATCATATTATTTTGAAATCAAATGTTTACAAGACATAAAACCCCAATTGCTCACCAACTTTATGTTGACTTTATTACCCTTCATGCTTTTCAGGGTCATAGGTAAACTCCATGTGGAATTTCTGACTAAGTCTTTGGGAGGTCGAACGTGTCAAATGTTTTTTTAAGTAATCCTAAATTAATGAATAAGACTATGTACTTCAACTAATCTTGAGTTGTACAATTTAAAAACTACTGATAAATGGTCATGATTTTAAAATGTTTAATGTATGGTTTTATGTAACCGGCTGTATAATTGAACACATTTGACTATAATTATTGGATTAACTCCAACTTCCGTTATCACCACGCTAAGCAAACTTCCGTTGCGATTCTCGGGGTGTGACAAAATGCAACTTCTGGATTCGATAAGTGCAATTTCTCGGGCATGTAGTTAATGAGAAAGGCATACATGTTGACCCCTCTAAGATAGAGGCCATTAAAAACTGGGAAGCACCTAAGACCCCGACTGAGGTGCGACAATACCTAGGTTTAGCAGGTTATTACCGACGCTTTATCAAAAATTTCATCAAAATAGTGCAACCATTGACAACCTTGACTTAGAAAGACAAGAGATTTGATTGGGGTGATAACCAGGAAGCAACATTTCAATTGTTAAAGCAAAACTATGTTGCGCGCCAATTCTGTCCCTACCAAAGGGAAACGATGGTTTTATGGTGTATTGCGATGCATCACGATAAGGATTTGGTTGTGTCTTGATGCAACATGACAAAGTTATTGCTTACATTTCAAGGCAATTGAAAGTGCAAGAGAAAAACTACACTCACGACCTCGAATTGGGAGCTGGTGTTTTCGCACTAAAGATCTGGCGACACTACCTGTATTCACCCATCACAAAAGCCTTCAACACATCTTCGATCAGAAGGAACTAAACATGAGACAACGTAGGTGGGTCGAGTTATTAAACGATTATGACTGTGACATTGGTTATCATCATGGAAAGGCAAATTTTATAGCAAATTCTCTAAGCAGGAAAGAACGAACCAAAACTTTACGGGTGCTAGCATTAGGAATGACGATCTATACAAGTCTAACTACTCAAATTCGTGATGCTTAGTATGAAGCACTAAAAGAACAGAATTTGAAAAATGAATCTCTTCGCGGCATGAATAAGCAATTTGAGATCAAGTTTGATGGAGCTCGTTACTTTATGAACCAAATTTAGGTGCCAAATTGTGGAAACTTAATGGAACTTGTGATGAACGGGGCACACAATCAAGATAATCCATCCATATGAGCTCTGATAAGATGTATCAGGACCTGAAGGAGTTATACTAGTGGCTTAACATAAAAGCTAACATAGCTAACCATGTTAGCAAGTGCCTTACATGTTTAAAGGTTAAGGCAAAATATTAGAAACCATCTGGATTATTGCACCAACCAGAGATTCCATAGTGGAAATGGGAGTAGATTTCTATGGACTTCATCACGAAACTACCCAATACATCCACCGGTTATGATACGATTTGAGTAATTGTGGATCGACTGACAAAGTCTGCTCACCTCCTACCAAATAAGGAAACTTATAAAATGGAAAGTTTGACGAGGGTTTATCTCAAGGAGGTTGTTTCGAGACATGGAGTACCGATCTCCATTATCTCCGATCGAGACAGTCGATTTACCTCGAGATTTTGGCAATCATTACAAAAGGCCTTGGGTACATGGTTGGATATGAGTACCGCATACCACCCACAAATGGATGGTCAGAGCGAAGGAACCATTCAAGCATTGGGAGACATGCTTAGAGCTTTTGTGATAGACTTCAGAAGCTGTTGGGATACTCACCTACCCTTAGTTGTGTTTTCTACAAAAACAAGTATCACACAGTATTAAAGTTGCATCATTTGAAGCATTATACGGAAGGAAGTGTCGATCACCACTATGTTGGACAGAGGCTGGCGATAGTCAACTTACTGGTCTAGAGATCATACATGAGACCATGGAAAAAATCACTTAGATTCAAAACAGACTCAAAGCCGCACATGAGCATTAGAAAATTTACACTGACGTGAGACGTAAACCATTAGAATTCCAAGTGGGAGATAAAGTTCTACTTAAAGTCTCACCTTGGAAAGGAGTCATTCGTTTTGACAAACATGGAAAGCTAAACCCTAAATACATTGGATCATTTGATATCCTAGCCAGGATTGATCCTGTAGGTTACAAGCTCAAACTTCCTCAAGAAATTAGTAGTGTTCATGACACTTTACACGTGTCAAATCTGAAGAATTGTCTGTCAGATAAAACTCTAGTTATACCACTCGATGAGGTTCAGATTGATGAACAACTTCATTTTACTGAGAAACCTATAGAGAACGTACATCGAGAGGTAAAAAGATGACACGAAGCCACATTCCCATAGTGAAGGTCTGATGGAATTACAAACGAGGACCTGAATTTACTTAGGACACGAAGACCAAATGAAGCTCAACTACCCTTACTTGTTTGAAACCCTGGCATCTTCAGACAACCCTAACTGAATTTCGAGATGAAATTCTTTCTAACATGGGGAGTATATGACAACCGGCAAATTTCAGGTCAATACTCGGTCCGACTTAGTCATAATATTACACATTATACATGAGTTTCATACGAGTTTTTATCTATTTAAGGTCATTTCATGCATTACAACATTTCATGCATAACATTTCATGCATGTGTGATTCGGCGTAATTACCAGTTTTACACGCACTACAACCGGCACAAACGAACGATGATGATAATTAATATATACATACTAATAAATACTTTAAAGTGTGTCAAAGTTTTTTAGATTCCAAATTAAATACATTAGAAAAGTTTAAATTTATAAATAAACCTAATCGCGTAAATTGTTATTTTGCTCGGAACGAATCCTTTTAACGCGACTACTAAATACATGGTGTATCATTAATATATTATCAATATTGAAATATGAAATATTATATAAGTTCTTATAATATTTTAAGGTATTCAAAGGAAATGATAATCAAAATAATAAAATACGTAAAAATTCCTATAGTGCAACAAATACCACCCAAGATACCCAATACTACATAAATTGAAAATGAAACCTTTCTTTTTCCCATCTAGTGGTTTTCCCTTTCATTCAATCTCACTCCCTTTTCTCTTTCCCATACAAATCTCCATGGAAGACTTCATGGATTTTGTTGACTTTGACAATTTTAAAATTTACCTTATTTGTGAAACTTTTAAGCCAATGCATAAAGCATTGTATTCCATTAACATTCTTAGTCACTTATTCCTTTCATTTAAACATAAAAAAGTAAGAATAACTCATAATATAGAATTTTTAAACATAGGCTTGGATTATAAAGAGAAAATTGCTTTCTACTTCTCATTTACACCAACACATCAAATTCCCTTCTCTTCCTCCCTCTCAAAAACGTCCACCATCACCTTACCATCACCCAACCATTTTTCAAACTCCTCTCTTACAAATCTATAATGATTCTAGTGTCATTGTTGAAGACCAAGTGATTTTTGAAGCTTTCAAGCATCCTACATCAACCCTTCTATCTTTTCTTGCTTGTTTTTAGTGAGAGCACTCTCTTTTTGTTTATATATCTTTCATTTCATTATATTATTCATCTACTAGATTATATGTAATAACATTCATCCACAAAAGTCTTTCATGTTAAAAATGGTGTTTTTACCAACAAAGAGTTTCAAAGGAATTTTACTTCATACAAAACATTTTAACATAAACTCAATAATGATTATTGTTCTTAAAAAGTAAATATTCATAGATCTATGTTTGACCAACTACTAGTTGGTGATTTTATAAAAAGTTATAAAGATTTTCTTAAAACTCAATAGAAGCTACAAAAGGGTTATATTATGGTTATGGGATTTTAAACTCTCACAAGTATTATTATGAATGTTTATATATATTCTTTAAGTTATACTTAGTTAGTGAGTGGTAATATATTATTACAAATGTTGGATTATAACTTGATGATAAATTAACCAAATTTACAAGTATGGTTATATATATATAAACATGAGACCTTAAAAGGGAAAAATATAAACTTTATAACTAAATATTATATTAGTTTAAAGGAGATGTTAAAAGGCTTAGTAGACTTTTAGCATATACAACACATGACTTTGTTATCTTGTCATGAGATTTAAATATAAATTTATGGCCTATATAATATTAATTACTAGGTTACTTAAAAGATGGGTTAAGACAAGTTGAAAAATTGACTAAAATAGCTAATTAATTTATTCAAGTGACTTTTCTTTATAATGTATCAAAATTAATTAATAAATTAAAGAAACCCTAATATAATATATGTCAAGAATTAGACCAAATAAAAGAAGAATCCTACTAAAAAATAATTAAAAAATTATTTGTAGATAAATATATCTATATTCATACATGGGTTGTAAAATATAAAAATTAGTGATTTTACTTGGATGAAAATATTTTAAAGTTGTCTTTCATTTAGAATAATACAAGTATTATTTTACCAAGGAAAATAAGATTTTCTTAAAACCCTAATTTTTATAAATTAAATATGAAAAATATATAAATAATTACAAGACACTCGAGTCACCTCTCGAGTCGGGTCAAAATGATATTTTGTTACTCAATAATATGTCAACTATAAAATACAAAGGTTTTTGAACATTTTCAAACAAAATATTACTTATTAATACTTTCTAAATAATATATATCTTTCACAAATTATTACCCTGTATCACAAACGGGTTGTAGAGTCAAATATTTTGTTACCAAGTTATGTGGATGAAATGGCTACATTCTCACATTACATGTAGGAGCAATTACTTATACATAAGTTTCCTTAATTATTCTAGGGCGAGCTTAGGTCGGTTTCCCCGAATACTTGAATATTTACAAGTTTACATACTTGTTTACCATTAACAGGTGAGTTTCACGGCCCCATTTTAACTTGTTTTTATTTTGGGGAAGATTACATGCAAATTACTATTTTCTTGAACATATTTACTTGTCAATGATTTCACATATTATATAAGTAGTTTACCTACCGTATGAAGTCCCCTGTTATCGGACCGTTAGTTTATTTCCCAAAGTGAGGTAATCATGGATAGTACTATTGGGTTTGACTACCCCCGCCTGGGTTAATTACGCCAACCTTGACTGGAGGTCAAAAAGGGTGCATTATTATCATGTTCACCCTTGTGCTACGATAGGCACAGGTAGGGGCAATTTATTACAGTTACAGTCTAGCTTCGGTTGAAGTGCTTATATAACATTGTGGCATCGTATGTACAACCAACAAATCATAGAAAGTCTTGTGGTCCAACATACTGATACTATTACTTAAAACCTGTGAGCTCACCAACTTTATGTTGACATATTTCATTCATATTTTTCTCAGGAAATTAAGGTTTGAATGAGGCTAGGCTTGTTTGGTGTTTATTGCATTCTAGGATTCACGATGCATTTGGGACATTATTTCTAAATGGCCTTGTTTGAAAAACAATTTATATTTTGCTACTACTTCTGCTATGTAACTCTGAAAACAATTATGTATCTTTCAATGTGATTGCAACGTATGTTTTTATCAACTCATGTAGTGGTCGATCAATGACTATAGTTTCCATGACGATCACGCCCCGCGAGAAATCACTATGATTGGGGTGTGACACAATGTGTCTGGATTGGTATGATGTTAGAACTTGAAATATATTTTTTTAATCTAGGATTCATGATTCCTTTCATTGTTTATTTAATTTCTCACGCTTTTTTGTCTCTCTTTCTCTTCATCTGTTCTATTTCTCCCGCTCCCCCTCCCTCCCTCTCTATGTAAATCAAAATATACTCTTCATGATGAAAATAGAAAATCTGAGCCTTGTGTTTTTATGTTAGTTTTGCTAAGCTTTTTGTAGGTGAGGAAACTTATGTAACCATTGTTGTTGGAAGACGAGTTGAAATGGATCGGGACTGGTGGCCCAACTGAATTCCAGTTTGATCATTCGGTTCCGAGCCTAATAACATTAGTGGTAGCAATCTAGAGATGGGGTGGAAAGTTTTTACCCGATTAACCAAAAACAAATTCGTGAACTTGTTATGAGCAAAACAAACAATTAGCGGTATAAATGATCTGATGTTACAAAACATACATAGTGCATACTCCCTTAGGATACTCAAAATATAAGTCTTATAGGTCATTCACACCATGGCTTTCTCCTTTGTCATCCTTTTTGGAACAAAGTCTTCTTAGGACCTTACAATATGGAGCATGTTTGACGGCTGCATGTGGCACGACATTATATACACTAATCAAGTTTGTTTGCTAATAAGTATCTTTAATCAAACTAGTATTTACTAAAGAAATTCGATGCCTTGTATCATGCCATATCGCCTTTATATTAGGCATTGTATGCGGTAGCATGACCTATTTTGTATATTAATAATACTGTATTAGAAATTCACGTATCACAAACTTGACAAAGTATATATATTCCCATCTAAACGTAAGGGTAAAATTTGTTAAAAGTTGAAAGATGGAGGTTAAATGTTTAATTGGGTAATTTTCCCATATTAATAATGTCACCCTCAAGAATTTTGGCATTCAGAAACATTGCAGCAATCATACGCATTATTCCAAACTTAGTCGTAGAATATTGACTTTTTTAATTATAATTCCTGTACTAGCAGGTTATTTGTCTCATTCAAATTTAGCAAACTTTATTATTAATAAGTTATAACAATCTTGTGAAAGTTGAACTTGATGATTGTAAAGTATTCTTAATCTTAATACATACCTTGAATATCGGGTGCACAATCGAGACCGATGGTGAATGATCTTGTATATTGTGACATGTTAATAATGTATACCTTGAATATTGGATGCACAATCGAGACCCATGGTGAATGAGAAGTAAATTGTGACGTATTAAAAAGGTTTAATGTTGTATCCATGTACTCTTATTTGATAAATAAATATCTTATTTTAAACATAATTTTTGTTACTATGTTTGTTTTGAAAATTTAACACATGTATACAATGGACATTATTTTCCTACGCCTTATTCTAATACGTCAAAACCAAACCGATAACTATTTACAAACGTTTAAACCGAATATATTTATATATTATGGAGTAAAGTACAAAAATGATATGATGTTACAAGTTTGATCTTTTGTTTATAGAAATTACATATATGATCTTCTATTATTCAACCACGAGTAACAAGAATAAAACTATTATTAAATAGCCATAAAACAATCATTACACCATTATATTCAAAAGCTAAAATAAAAACCCTACCCTTCCTTTGTGTCTTGTTGTTGATGCAATCCTCATCATCTTCATTCATTTTTGCCTCTATTGTTACAACTATCATCATTAAAATGAGAGACCAAAATATACAAAGTGGTTACTATGACTCGCAACTACGACAATGTCAATTTCATCTTTTCCTGAAGCATCCTGATGGAATTTTGTGTTATTTGGTGTTCTAATTTTTTTTATTTGGACTAATTAAGCCACCTTTTAGAAAACAAAACCTTTATATGGTGTTCTAATTTTGTTATTTGGACTAATTAAGCCACCTTTTAGAAAACAAAACCCTGGCATTAATGTTTGATGAGAGTGAAGGACATATTTGAAATTTCAAATTATACGAAGAGGAAAAAGCTAACAACAATGACATTTTGTTAATTATTCGAATCTTCATTCTCCATAGGCCTTATTAGCTAGGTGGAGTTTTAATAAATCAATGATGTATCCGGTGCTTAACTTAGCTCCCACTTTATGTAAGATCTGAAGGATACACAACCTTACCCTACACTTTATACAAGATATTGTTTTCCATGAATTGAACCATGACATCAACGTCACAAAGCCACAATCTTACTAGTTCCTCCAAAACTCATCCTCAAATGGTTTGATACCTAGTGTATAATATTTTTTATGACTTGTAGTCTAATAACATTAGAGAGTGTCTCTCACGGTTTAAATCCTTACAAGTGTAGGATTAGATGATACTTTTAATAAATCACATTTCTTCATTTCGATAAGCCATGTTTTTAAGGCTCACTAGTACGCCATCGAGAATGACCAGCAGAGATGGTTTGAGTTTTCATGTTGTTTTTATATTTACGATATACAATATCTTATTTTGTTGTTTGCCTTTTACTTCATGGTTTTCACTTTGTAACTGAGATTGTTATACATTAAAATGTTTTTATCAGGCTCTCAATAGTTAATTGTAAGTTTAACAAGTAAAAACTAAAGTTTAAGTTTCTTTAGCTATAAAAACTCTTATCTATGTATCACACCCCCAACCACGATAGTTTCTCGCGGGGCATGATCGTCATGGAATCATAGTCACTAGTTGACCACTAAATGGTTTTGTAAAAACATACGTTACAAATCAACTTAAAAGTATATAATTGTTTTCAGAGTTAAATTGTGAAAGTAAATAATAATGTAAGTTATTTTCAAAACATGACAAATGCATAAATAAATGCCCAAAAAAGTATGGCCCTAAATGCGATACGTTTCATCCTAGCTAAACTTGATGCAAATATCAATTACCTGAGAAAACATACAGGAAAAATAAGTTAACATAAAGTTGATGAGCTCAACAGTTTAAAAGTAATAGTAAAAAATGTAATGGATCAAAAGTCTTTCTGTGATTGATTGTTGTACACACAATGGTAAAATATTATATAAGCACGCCCCAACCAAAACTAAACTATAACTACATTAGATTGTCCCTATCCATACCTACTGTTAGCATAGGGTGAACACACTAATAATGCATCCGTTTAGAGCTCCAGTCAAAGTTAGGATAATTAATGCAGGTTGGGGTAGTCAAACTTAATAATACAATCTATGATTATCTCGCTTAAGGAAAGAAATTAATGATTCGATTATAAGGTACTTCATATAGTATGTAAACCACCTATATAAAATATGAAATAATTAACAAATAATTATGTCTATGAAAAAAAGTAATTTTCATGTAATCGCTCCCAAAAGTAAAACAAGTAAAAATAGGGTTGTAGAACTCACCTAACAAGTGTGTCATTAGGTATGAGAATCTATAAGTATCGAAAGTGCTTGTGAAAATCCAACCTAAGTTTGTCCTAAAATAAAGTTAACTTATGTATAAGTAATTGTTACTACGTGTAATGAGGACATGTAATTGTTTAATCTACATAACTTGGTAATCATTTGTTTGACTCTACAATCCGTTGGTGATATACGATTGATAATTTTGAAACATATATTACATAGAAAATATTAATAAATTATATTTTATTCGAGTGTGTATGTAAACCCCTGTATTTTAAGTTGACATGTAAATCTAGTAATTAAATATTATTTCGACTCGACCCGAGTCATGACTCCAGTGTTTGATGACTAAAGGTATATATTTTATATGTGAAATTATGAAAAACTACGGTTTTGAAATACTCTTAATTTTTAAGTAAAAAAATACTCCTAATATTTCTCATGATTACTTCTTAATTAACCAACATTCCAAGAAAACATTAGTTCACATTATTATAACTCATGCTATTTTTTATATATAAAAAAACAAAAAAAAACACATGTGTAATTCTATTTTTTTTCATAAAAACGTTCCCTAGTTCTCCTAGTAAATAAAAACACCAAAATGTTCTCTCTTTCATAAAAGAATTATAAAAATAATTCTCTTTTTTTACGAAATTTGTTTTACACATGTGTAATACCGGATTTACACGTGTAAATCCAGTATTACACATGTATATATAATCAGATTTACACATATGTAAACAAAGGATGGACAATTTTTTTTAAAAAGGTATATTAATATGGTAGGTGTTGAAAATATAAAAATTATTGAATTTTATGGTGACATATTTTTGAAAAAATGATATCATGAAAAAAGTTATGAACATTTTAAGAAAAAGGGAAAAATGGCATATGATTTGATGTGATAAAAATGAGTGACTCAGATTAATTCTTAGAGTTCTCACAAAAAAGTGGTTCTTAAGATAATCTTGTCCTATATATATACATATATATACATATATATATATATACATACATATATATACATATATATATATATTATATATTATATATATATATGTATATATATACATACATATATATACATACATACATAATATATATATATACACACACAATATATACATATACATATGTATATATATATATATATATATATGGGATTGGGATCCTATGTTAACCCAAAGTATCATGAGAATTCTTTAACTCTTTCATAGCCATTGATTTAATATAATATATTAGATTTCAATTGAATGGTGTAGATCATCTAAGGGTAGATTGGTTATTTTCTTTATTAACTTTTCTTGATGGTATTTGTCAGATTAGATTTAAATCAAATCTCATTTTTTTACCAACAAGTACACACCATCCTTACTTTCTCTTTCTGAATACTCAAAACCATAGAAACCAAATGAATTTAAATCCATTTATTCTTGCAAAACAAGTATTAAGTTTCATATGTATCATCTTCTTCACCTTCAAATAAATCATCTCTAAAACCTTACACAACCTTCTCTTCCACCACCACCGCAACTGTTTCTTTTGGCGGATAAAAGGAGTCGTTGTTTCGTCGGGGGATTAACGCAATCAGGTATGGTGCGGTGGTTTAGCGATGGTTTAAATTAACCTAGACCTTCTCCTTTATCAAGCTTCTTAGATCTGGTTTAAATCAACCCAGATCTTTAATTAATTGACCCACATCTCTTCTCCACAAATGCAATCAGGTCTGTTTTTGGGCTTGTGTAGATCAAGGATTTTGTTGTTGGATTGCAATCTGTTCAACCAGTATACTTTGTATATTATTGGGTTGCGGATTCCATATATTTCTTAAGATCATGTAGGTTTTTATTTAAATTATGAACAAAAAAGAAAAACAATTTAGATTGGGGTTTTTAGAATGAAGAAGAATAGTAATTTCACTTGGATTGGTTTACATTGAAAAAACAATTTAGATTAGGGCTTGTAGGCATGTTACAGAGAAGAAGAAGAAGGCCCACAACACAAAATGCTAATTTTCTTAGTTTATGTCACACACTCAAATTTCCCAAACGGGTAATATCGTTAGACGCGTGACATACCAGGATCTTAGCCATTAGTTACACCAAACAACGCAACAATTACAAAACATAATCTTCAAATTCAATATAGTTTCTTAAAAATCATGATTAAATACAAAACATGAAATAAATGCGGAAGCGTATAACCCATAATTTAAACGGCGCAAACACGCGCAAACCAAATAAATATAATTTATGGAAAAACATAGATTGTTCATTTGACTCTACAATGACGAATGCAATGTGAGATGTTCCTATTAGTGCGCAGCTTAAGAACCTGAAAGAAACATGCTAAAGTATTAACACAAGGTTGGTGAGTTCACAGGTTTATTAGAAAACAATAAGTAACAGTAATGAAATCCAGATTAAGTAATCAAAGCATATGAGTAGGTAGCTAGCCTACAACAAGTCACTATGTGTATGAATTTCGCGACCGAGCTAACAGTGATAATATAATGAATGCCCCGGCTGTGGATACCAGATCACAACACTGTAAAACAGGCTAACCATTCACTCGTTTGAACTCCAGTCAAGCTAGCGCGACTAGCCCGGGTGGGGTTTGTCAAACCCAATAGATCTACTAACAATCACTTCGCTAATACTATATTAGCGGTCCAAACGAGGCATAGTGGTATCACAATAGTAAACCAGTATATGCAGTATTACCAATCTAAGCATTGTATGTTTATGAAAAATAACATGTTTCTCTCCCCCAAAAAGAGAGTATGATATGAAAGTGGGGCTGAGAACTCACCTTAGACGCGCAGCAACTAATAAACGAAAGCACAAACGTTAGGGTCTCCGATTAACCTGAATTTTATTTAATATATAAGTAATATTAAATACTAATAATTTTGGTCGTTCGTGTTCTCGGTTCGGGTACGGTACAGGTTATCAGTTTTGGCCCACTCCCATGTAAGCACAATCATACACGAACTCATGCATGTAAAACTAAAGATCTAATTATTCTCGTGAGTGCATGGTCATATATATAAATACCCTTTGATGAATTTGTTGTGTGACCTCTTAACGTAATGCCCAACGTGTTAATAATTCATAACCCACCTTTTATATATATATACATACACCTAAACCAAAAGTCAAAACCAACATCTCACTACCCATAGTTGAACATATTTATATGTATATATATATTACCATGCACCAAAAGATCACATAAAATCATAGGACCACAAACACACATTGCCACACATACAACAGAATACACACACACACATGCATCTCACAATGCACACATGCATCACCCCATACACACGCAATATCACACCCACACATGCATCATCACACACACTTACGCATTAACACACACACTTACGCATTAACACACACACATCCATTCGCAGAAAACACATAACCACACAATCGCAAACACACACTCCTTATTGCAGGCCATAACTGAGAACCCAAACACATACATACATGAAATCATTAACAAAACCATGCCAACATCATATGCACAACCAAGCACACATGAACCAGTCCTCAAAACACACACTAACAATCGAGAACCCTCAACAGAGATGAGACCGAACCTGCAACCATAAACCGAACCCAAAACTTTAACAACTACAACAAAACACGTACTGCACAGGTTGTTTCGGTTGGTCCTTGCAATTGACGGTTGGTGTCGTTTGCCGAATGGTCGTTGTTCGATCCCGTAGGAAACCGCAAAACGGATCGTCGCTTGAAACGGAACGAATGTCGGAGGCTAGGGGTCGCGAACAAGGGTTGCCGGATAGAGTTTCGTGAGAGTGAAGAGGTCGACGACTGCTAAAGAGTACTCGGTGGTATTAGGGTTACGGAGTGTAGGGGTTATGCGAATGGAAGGGAAAACCGTGAGTTGGGGTTAGGATATATTAGAGTTTAAATTTATTTTAAGTTGACATTTTAGGTCCCTCAACATGTAAAGTTTTAAATTTTGATTTAGCTTAGTAATTCTTTTGTTAGTTTAAGGTTGAATATAATACTAATAATAATCATTATTATTTACTAAGGTTGAATTAAATAAATATCAAGTGACGGGAAAAGATTCAATAATAAAAGCGGAAAAGATTAAATAACGGGAACGGGGTTAACCTGAAAAACACGGGTTGTCACAGTTTACATTAGTTTACATTGAAAAAACACTACTGGTATAATTTTGCTATAGTAGTGCAAATACAATGGTGATTTTTTTGTTATAGTAGCGTAGTTTTTTTATTGTTTAAATTTGTTACAATAGTGTAATTACAGTGGTGTTTTGTTGATATAGTGGTGTGATATTGTTATTTTGGTTTAGTTATAGTGTTAAAATTTTTGTTATGGTGTTGTAGTTACATGGTTTAATATTGTTTTGGCTGTTAGATTTCTAAAATCATAGATGTGTAGTTACATGGTTTAATATCATTGTTTTACATATGTTTTATAGATTGTTTTACGTTGGTTGATATTTGTTTACATTAGTTTACATTGGTTTACATTGATGTAAAGTCATTTAGTTGTTGTAATGATTATGTTACTATTAGTTAGAGTGGTGTAACATGAGGTAATTAATAGTGAAACAAGATGTCTTCGTTACAACTATGTTAATGTAACCTCCTATATTTTTTTACGTTAACGACGTTTATTTCTTGAAAGGACCATTATGGTCAATTATGAAACTCATGGGTTACTTATGACTATTTTCTTAACTTGTTTTTTTAATTCTTGATTTGAAAGTTAATGATGTTAATTATTACTTAATAAATAAATTATAATCATAATAATTATAATAATAACAATAATAATAATATTATTATTATTATTAATAGTAATATTTATAGTTTATAAGAATTATTAAAATTAAAAATGTATAAAACTTTGATTTAAAGTCTAGGGGGTTATAAGGTCAATTTTGAAACTTCAAAAGAAAGTTTGAACAAGAAATAACAAAAATGCAAACCGTAGGGACCAATTGTGTAAATTATTAAAAACCCAACTTCATTTTCCCCTCACTACCCGATTTTCCGGCGCGGCTCCGGCCAACACGCCGGCGAGCTCCGGCCACTTCTTAAACACACTAATTATTGGTAATCAAGCATAAAAATCGTTTCAAATTGGTCCTGGTGCTTGAATCGAACCCTTGACAATCATTAATTCAGGTTGAAACGCCCAATTTTATGATGAATTCCCCGAAACCGAAACATCTTTTAACTCCTAACCGTTCAACGTACATATCGTGTTAATAACTCAATTAATGGAATCCAAAACCATCGATTAACTAATCCTAAAACATTTCTACTCTCAATTTCATCTAAGAAACACTCAAAAATCTCTTTCGTATGCACGTTCTGTTGTGAAACAACCATTAATCGAACACCATCATCTGGGTCTTTTCAATCAAAATTAATAGAGGGCTTTCTCTTGTTGATGTCTTTGGGAGTTTCTTGTAAAAAGAATTGAATTATTAATTGCATTTCTATCTTGAACCATCTTCGACCAAGTCGCGGCTATCCTTCATTTTGTTCGTCTTCATATAGCATCATTACACGTAATCAAATGACTCCTGATACTCGAAATCACATGGGGATCGAAAGCCCCAACGTTGATTTCATTATCATTACGGTTAGTTGTTCAATTTGGTTCGATTCCGTTTTAGGGTTCTTGGGGTTTGGGAGGACTTTGTTATTATGGCTTAAGTGAATTCAAAACCAAACTAAAATGCGGTTGTGGCCTCGGTTCTAGTGGTAACTTTGGTGACTTCTAAACAAGAGGTCCCCGGTTCGAACCCGGGGAACCTCCTGTTTTAGTTTTAAGGTTTTTTTAGACTTTGTTTTAATTCAGATTTTTTGCTAAAAATTTATAAAAATCAAATTGTGAACTTGTTATTTTTTTAGACACCCTTCTAGTTTCTATTAATTTATTTCATAAGATGTCTTTACATTATATTATATGTTATAGACAAACAATATAATTAATTTTATAAATTGGACCTTAAATATTGTTTAACTTATAGAATCATTAGTTGTACAAATAAGGTATTTTATTACAAGTTAGACTTAAAATATTGTTTTGCTAAATTATTGTTAGTCCAAATAAATTATATAAAATACTTTTTCATAAATAAAATAGACTTTAAACATTGTTGTTTATATCAATAATAAGCGTATGTTGTTGTATAAATTAAGGGTAATTTTAAAAGTTTTACACGTTACTGAACTATGTAACTAAGTTGTAGTACAAATGGTTTCCTTACTTTAAAAAAACTAAAATGCTTAACTCGTATATTTCTAGTCTGTTATTATGTAATGTAATTAATAAAACCACTAAATACCAAATTTCATCTAAAACCCTAGTTTTTGTTAAAACGTTAAGCTTGTTATAAATAAACTTAAACCTTGTAAATATATTTATATTCATAGGTGCATTGTGAAGCATTACATTGGAACGTTGTTTATTATTCTTTTTAACCCCCATTTATACACTTATACCTCAATGTGAGTATTTCTATATCCCTTTTTATATTTTTACACTTTTGGGGTGAAACATGTTACATTATAAACTTTGCACTTGTAAACACGTTTGACTCTTGTAAACACGTTTGACTCTTGTAAACTTATGGCATTCACTTGTATGTTGTGGTTAGTTGAACTTTATAGCTACCATGTAATGTCGAATATATGTACAATCATTAACTATTACTAGCCTGGCGACGTCATAGATCTATGGGCCTGACAAGCCTGCTTGCTTAATCCAAGTACACTTAGCTAATTGTATATTCTTGTAAACGTTTGAGACTTTTAAAACTTTGTCAAGGTTTGATTGTGCATTCTGTCTTACATCTCTAGTTTACTTTGTTCTCTAACTTACAACATGAATTGCCTCTTTTATATACTTATGTATTGAAAACTAAGTACACACGTTTGACATGAATTGCCATCTCTAACTTACAACATGAATTGCCATCTTTTATATACTTACTTTGTTCTCTAATATATGTTACATTATAAAATTTGCACTTGTAAACACGTTTGACTCTTGTAAACTTATGGCGTTTCACTTGTATGTTGTGGTTAGTTGAACTTTGTAGCTACCATGTAATGTCAAATATATGTACAATCATTAACTATTACTAGCCTGGTGACGTCATATATCTATGGGCCTAACAAGCCTGCTTGGTTAATCCAAGTACACTTAGCTAATCGTATATACTTGTAAACGTTTGAGACTTGTAAAACTTTGTCAAGGTTTGATTGTGCATTCTGTCTTACATCTCTAGTTTACTTTGTTCTCTAACTTACAACATGAATTGTCATCTTTTATATACTTATGTATTGAAAACTATGGAAATCTCACCAACCTTATTGTTGACCTTTTATTTTTAACATGTTTCAGGAAATAATCAAGCTTGATCATCTTTTTTGAAGTTGTTCACACCTAGGAATGGACCTAGTTAGCTTAATGTATGAGCTTGTTATATTTCTTATATTGTGTTCTTATTTGAGTCTTATGCTTGTAATGTACCTTTCAAACTTATGAATAATATATTTGGATTTAATAATAGCGTTGTGTGGTTGTGAACGATTTTAACTCTCACTCCTCGACGTTTCCGCCGTCAATGTTAGGGTGTGACAGTTAAAATGTTACATTAGTATAACATTATAACCTGATGTAACTATGCACGGGTGAAATGTTTTTCTTATTTTTTTTTGCAATACTATAGTAGTGTAAAACAATGCAATCTGGTGTAAAAACTTCTTTACAGTGGTGTAATAATAGTGTAGGTAACCGGTGTAATTTCGTTAATTCGAGTAAAAAATACAATTTACAAAATCATATGAGAATTAAAGAGACAAATATAAGAGTAAATTACCATTTGCATCCTTACGGTTTCAAAATTGTCATCCGGCCCCTGACGTTTCATGTTATCTTCATTTGAGTTTATACGTTTCATTTTTATCTCCATTTGAGTTCAAATGAGTAACATTGTTAATGTTTCTATTAAAATTATTATTAAAATGACGAAACTACCTTTAAAATTAAAACACACATAAAAAACCTTGTGGGTCCCATCCATTAACATCATCTTCTTGAAATCACCATCACCACAACCACCCCCATCACCACCACCACAACCACCCAGTCATCACCATGACAACCCCATCATCACCACCACAACCACCCCGCCACCAACACAACCACCCGGTCGCCACCATAACAACCCTATCACATCACCACAACCACTCGATCACCACCACAACAGCCCCGTCATCACCGCCACAACCACCCGGTCGCGACCACAATAGCCCAGTCACCACCGCCACAACCACTCGGTCATAACCACAACTGCCTCATAAGTACCGATCACAACCATAACAACCTCCTTTATCACCACCAATCTGATGTTTTGTGGGAAGTCGTAGGTCACTACCCACAAACAAACCTAACCCCTCAATCATGGTCCTCCTCACAAGTCACAACCCTTTAACCACCACCTTAAAAAGTTTAACGTTGTTGAATCGTCACCGGCAACCACCGGCCACCGCCACACATCAGTGTTCCGGTATGATGATGAGCCCCAAAATGATGGTTTATTACATATTGGAGCACCCTGAAATCGTGAATTTTCGGTGGAGCCACACCCAATCATGGGGCTCCACATGGTCCTTCCTCTTCACTTCCATCATGACGTACATCATTCTCTCTGTCGTCCTCCACCTCCTCCTGTACCACCGCCGCCTGTAACACCCGGATATTTATTATTTTGAAGCCGGTGAAGAAAGAAAAGAAAAGAAAATAAGTTCAAAGTCGAGGGACCAAACTCGTCAACGAAGAAAAGTTGGGAAATGTGGTGATATTAGTAGGGAGAGGTCAGCCCACTCTCCCCACACACCCCACATTTCAGATTTCATAGAGAGAAGAAGAGAAAAAGGAGAAAAAGTTAGTTCGAGTTACTCAGCTCTTTTGGGATGGCATTCTTTTGATTAATGTTTTTGCATTGTAATGCGAATAAGTTATTTTGTAATGAATGTTGTATTAATCTGCAAAAGCATTTACATGGAAATGAAAGATTGTTTTAGTTTTCCGCTGCGATTTTATGAAATACAAATGTAATTATACGTTTTATGTGCGATGAGAACCCAACTGTAAGCGTCCCGGGAACGGGGCCTTACAAGTTGGTATCAGAGCCAAAGTTTAAGTGAAATGGGTAAATTTCAAAATAAACCTAATCTTAAACTGAGAATGGGACGGAAAGGGAATAGGATGCCAATCTGAGTAGCTGTGTGCCATCAGGTATTTTCGTAAAGTTAATCGGTTTTATGTGCGCATGGTATGTGTTATGTGTTGTATGTAGATTTAAATACTGGTGTAGTCAGGACAGGTAATACTTGGGGTATGAAGAGTAAAGTAAGTGGCTAATCACAACTGGCCACTGTAATTAGGGACTTACTATACTTGACATAAACTAAGTTGTTCCCTTGAATGACCGTGTTGGTGTTTGAATCTTTCAGTGTGCGTGTGATGGCTGGAGGTAGATCTTCGACAGCTTCACGGGGTGGAGGTCACGGTGCAGAACCACGACCTAAAAGAGGGAGACCCAGAGTTGAGAGGGTGGTTTACGAAGAACCAGAGACCCCTCATCCGGAGGGTGGCGACGAAAGCGCCAATCTGAGAGCCTCAGTAAAGGAGGTTGTTGTAGAAGAAGTCCATCAGGTCATGCAGAAAATCTTACCGTCTGTGGTGACTGAAGTTATTAAGGCTGTACGAGAAGGGGAAAGAAAAGAAAGAAACAGATCCTCTAGAGAACGGGAACAACCAGAGCCGGAAACGGTTCAATCTGATGACGAAGAGGAAGAAGAAGAGCCTGCGCCGGAGATGGCACGAGGATGTAATTATGGGGCTTTTATGAGATGCAAGCCCCCTACTTTTGATGAAAACGGCATAGCTGCAGCTGCTCACCGGTGGGTGAGGGAAATGGAAGATGTTCTCGATATCAGCGAGTGCCGAGAGGACCAAAAGGTGAAGTTTGCTACCCACTCTTTTGTGGATTCAGCTCTGTGTTGGTGGGATAACATTGTCCAAGCTGAGGGTAGTAGGGCCATTAGGAAAATGAAATGGCCTGAGCTGAGAAGCTTGGTGATTGAGGAATTTTGTCCTTATCGGGAAATGGACAAGGTCGAAAGGGAGTTCTTGCAACTGGAGGTGGGAACTATGACGCACCAGCAGTACACCACTAAATTCAACGAGATGGCACGTCTGGTGCCGGATCAGGTGACACCTTTGTCACAAAAGATTAAAAGATATTCAGGGTTTGCCAGCGGATATTCGTAGGCACATGATAGCTGCCCGGCCGAGTACGTTTAGGTCGGCGGTGGATTGTCAGGGAGATTGTATGATGAGAGAACAATGGTGGTGACTGAGGGTGGCAAGAAGAGCGATGGTGATCGAAACTAGCGGGGGAAGAGGTTTGGTCGGGGTGATGCCTCGACGGGTAATCAGAAGGCACGAGCGGATGATCGCCGTGTGGTCACATCAAGTGCGGGGTCGAAAAGGTGTGGGAAGTGTGGAAGGGACCACGGCGGGGAATGTAGGTTTGGGTCAAACTTATGCTTCAAATGTAGGAAGGCGGGGCACCTGGCAAGGGACTGTCGTATAGTCCGGTGCTATAACTGTGGTGAAGAGGGTCACGTAAGTAAGGATTGTAAGAAGTTGAGGGCTGAGAATTCTAGGATGAAGAGAACTGGAGGTGAAGGACCGAGGGCGAGCGCCAGGGCATTTACCATGACACAGGAGGAAGCTAGGACAAACCTTGATGTCGTGTCCGGTACGTTTCCGGTGAACCAAACTTTAGCTTCTGTGCTATTTGATTCTGGTGCTAGTAGGAGTTTTATTTCTGCTGCTTTCTGTGCTAAGCTGCCTATTAGTAGTAGACTTGTTGATGCGCCCTTTGAGGTAGAAACTGCCATAGGTAAGTCTACCAGGATTTCTGAGATGATAGAGAATTGTGATGTGGAACTTGAGGGTCATAAGTTTCCTGTTAGACCGTTTATGATGACCTTGGGTGGTTTCAATTTGGTTCTTGGGATGGATTGGTTGGCGGACTTCAAGGCAAACATCGTGTGTCGCAAGAAGATGATTCGGTTGACGGCACCTGATGGAAGTTCGGTAACGGTTTATGGTGATCGGGTTACTACGATTTCGAAGGTGATCTCAATGGCTGTGGTGGGAAAGTGTATGAGGCGTGGATGTAGCGCCTACTTGGCTTATGTAAAGGATGTAGATGCACCAACACCACAACTGTCTGATGTACCGGTTGTGCGTGACTTTCCAGACGTATTTTCAGAAAATTCACCAAGGGTACCACCTGACAGAGAAATTGAATTTCAGGTTGATCTGATACCGGGCGCCCAACCTGTTGCCAAGGCACCATATCGGTTAGCTCCGACGGAGATGAAAGAGTTGATGGAACAGTTGCAAGAGTTGCTTGATAAGGGGTTCATTAGACCGAGTATCTCTCCTTGGGGTGCTCCGGTCCTGTTCGTAAAGAAGAAGGATGGTAGTATGAGGATGTGCATTGACTACCGCGAGCTGAACAAGTTGACAGTGAAGAACCGATACCCCTAACCAAGAATAGATGATTTGTTCGATCAGCTTCAGGGTGCCAGTTGGTTTTCAAGAATAGATCTTCGGTCTGGCTATCATCAGTTGAAGGTAAAGGAACAAGATATCCCTAAAACAGCTTTCCGCACGCGCTATGGTCATTACGAGTTTCTTGTCATGTCCTTTGGTTTGACCAACGCGCCAGCTGCTTTTATGGATTTGATGAACCGTGTGTGTCGACCGATGCTGGATAAATCAATGATTGTGTTTATTGATGATATCCTGATTTACTCAAGAGCGAAGTAGAGCATGCCGGTCACATTCGAGAGGTTCTAGAGACGTTGAGAAGGGAGAAATTGTATGCTAAATTCTCCAAGTGTGCATTTTGGTTGCGCGAAGTTCAGTTTTTGGGTCATGTGGTGAATCCTGACGGGATTATGGTGGACCCGACGAAGGTGGAGGCGGTTATGCAATGGAGGTCACCAAAGACGCCATCCGAGATTCGTAGTTTCTTGGGCTTGGCGGGCTACTATAGAAGATTCATCCAAGACTTCTCTAAGATTGCTTCTCCACTAACTAAGTTGACCCGAAAGGATGTGAAGTTTGTATGGGGTCAAGCTCAAGAGAAGGCGTTCGAAGAGCTGAAGGCAAGACTGACTCAAGCTCCTGTTCTGTCATTACCCGATGGAAGCGAAGATCTGGTGGTCTATTCTGATGCTTCCTACTCAGGGTTGGGGTGTGTGTTAATGCAGAGAGGGAAGGTTATAGCCTACGCATCCCGGCAGTTGAAAGTTCATGAGGTTAATTATCCCACTCATGACTTGGAGCTAGCAGCCGTGGTCTTTGCGTTAAAGATTTGGAGGCACTATCTCTACGGGACGAAGTGCACCATATTCACTGACCACAAGAGTCTGAAGTACTTCTTCGAGCAAAAAGACCTGAACATGAGGCAGAGGCGATGGTTGGAGCTTATAAAGGATTATGATTGCGAGATCCATTACCATCCGGGCAAAGCTAATATGGTGGTGGATGCCCTTAGCCGAAAGGAAAGGCCCGAACCGATTCGGGTGCAAGCTTATCAACTAATCATGACCTCTGATGTGATGAAGCTAATCAAGGAGTTTCAAGATGAGGCGTTGAAAGAAGACACCTTAACTCGGAAAGAATGAGAGGTCTGGTTGGGGAATTGGGTGAAAACACACTCGGTGTTAGAACTCGATTCGGTCGTGTGTGGATTCCTCGTTTGGGGATCTACGGGTGAAGATCATGAATAAAGCTCACAAGACTCGATACTCCATTCATCCTGGTGCCACGAAAATGTACCATGATATGAAGAAAGATTATTGGTGGCCGGGTATGAAGCGTGACGTGGTGGAGTATGTGAGTAAGTGCCTTACTTGCTTACAGGTGAAGGCCGAGCACCAAAAGCCGTATGGGAAGATCCAACCTTTGGATATAACGGAATGGAAGTAGGAGCACATCACCATGGACTTCATTACGAAGCTACCGCGTACTCCGAAGGGGTATGATGCCATATGGGTGATAGTTGATCCTCTGAAGAAGAGTGCTCACTTTCTACCGATTCGCGAGACGTATTCATCAGAGAGGTTGGCTGATCTGTTCATCAAGGAAATTGTAACTCGTCATGGTGTGCCGGTGTCTATTGTGTCTGATCGCGACACTCGATTTACATCCAAATTTTGGAAGAAATTCCACGACGCTATGGGGACGAGGTTACATATTAGCACGGCTTATCATCCTCAAACCGATGGTCAATCAGAAAGGACCATTCAGACACTGGAAGACATGCTTCGAGCATGTGTGATTGATTTTTGTGGAAGTTGGGATGACCACCTACCGTTAGCTGAATTCTCCTACAACAACAGCTATCATGCCAGCATTGGTATGCAGCCATATGAGATGTTATACGGTAGGAGATGCAGACCACCCGTTTGTTGGGGTGACATTGGTCAAAAGGAATTGGGGAGCATCGAGGTAATCGATGCTACGACTGAGAAGATTGAAAAGATCAAAGCCTTTATGAAGGCAGCCAAAGACAGACAGAAGTCGTATGCTGATAAACGACGTAGGCCAATTGAGTTCCAGGTGGGTGAACGGGTTATGCTGAAGGTCTCACCTTGGAAGGGTATTATCTGATTCAGAAAGCGGGGCAAGTTGAGCCCAAGGTATGTAAGCCTTTCCAAATCATTGCTCGAGTAAGAGAGGTGGCCTATAGACTGGAGTTACCGGATGAGTTAAATGGAATTCACCCGACATTCCATGTATCTCATCTAAGGAAGTGCCTAGCAGATGAAGATACGATTGTCCCATTGGAAGATATCGAAGTAGATGAATGGCTCAATTATGTGAGCAACCAGTGGCAATCATCGACCGAAAGGAGAAAAGGCTAAGGAATAAAGTGGTTCCTCTTGTGCGTGTACAGTGGAAGCACAGGAAGGGATTCGAGTCAACGTGGGAGACTGAGGAAGAAATGAGACAGCATTACCCACGTTTGTTCGACGAATAACAGGTTTCGGGGACGAAACCTATTTAAGGGGGGTGGACTTGTAACACCCGGATATTTATTATTTTGAAGCCGGTGAAGAAAGAAAAGAAAATAAAGTTCAAAGTCGAGGGACCAAACTCGTCAACGAAGAAAAGTTGGGAAATATGGTGATATTAGTAGGGAGAGGTCAGCCCACTCTCCCCACACACCCCACATTTCAGATTTCATAGAGAGAAGAAGAGAAAAAGGAGAAAAAGTTGGTTTGAGTTAGTTCGGGTCGCCAAAATCATCGTGTAGCAAGCCAAATCGAAGCTCTTGTCGTTGTGCTTGTTTGTGTGAGTTCTAGAACCCCACTTTTACTTGTTTTCAAACGATTTTGGGGCTGGAAAACATCTGAAATCGGGTTTTTGGGTATGTGTATGTTGACCCGTTTGTGTATGTGTATGTGTATGTATGATGCGTTTGTGGCTTGATTGTGAGCTTGTGTGTGCTTGAATGGTGTCGTGGTATGCATCCCTAAGGTTTAGGATGGTCGATTTGGGCTTAAAATGGGTTTAGAGGAGTTTGGAGGCCGAAAACCCTCGGCTGCAGTCGGGATGAACTGCATTCTGCATCAGTTAGGGCTAGGCGACTGACTGGAGGCCGAATAGAGGCCATACGGCCGATTAGGGTGCGATTGGGGTCCATTCTCACGATTGAATGTCCATTCGCACGACTGAAGGGCCAGTCGTATGGGGGTCATGCGATTGAAGGTCCAGTCGCATAAGTGCTCATCCACATTAATCCTATTCGCATGAGGTCCGTCCGCATTGTTCATTCGCACGACTGGATGTTCATTCCCATAGGTGTTCATCCGTATTAGTTCATTCGCATGATGTTCAGTCGCATGGAGGCCATGCGACTGAAGGGTGTCCATACGCCCGAGTAGGGCTGTCACACCCGAGGAAAGTGTAGTTTGATTTCTGACTTTCGGGAAAAAGTGCAGATGTAAGTTTTGACGTAAAGGTTCCTGTAAGAGCATGTAAGATGACGATTGGGGCCTTAGAGAGCATGTTGGGCATGACGATGATGATGTTGCATGTTAGGGCTTGTTATGTATGCATGATGTTGCCCTGTATGATGATGATGAATGTGTATGATATATTCCTTAATATGATGTATGTTATCTTTCTTGTGACCTTATGTGTCATGTTAATGAATAAATGAAGTATTATGTAACGTAAAGTGAAAGATAATGAAAGGGGAACATAAAGTAAGAATGCATGCATTATTGAATTATGAACGAACGAAGGAAAGGCTTGCAATCACATATATGAGGTGAGCAACTCGATGGTTGCAAGAGACTCGGATAGCGTGCCATCGATGAGAATGGCAATGAGGTGAGTAACCCTGTTGTTGCAACAGACTCGGATGGTATGCAATCCTTGAGATTGCTATGAGGTGAGCACCCTTACGGTTGCAACAGACTCGGACAACGCGTTATTGTGTAGTTGTCATGAGGTGAGCGACCCTATGGTTGCAAGAGACTCGGATAGCATGCTATTGTTGAGATTGGAAAGTGGGGTGAGCAACTCTATGGTTGCAACAGACTCGAATGGCGCGAAGTCGTTGGGATTGTTAGTGAGGTGAGCGACCCTGTTGTCGCAACAGACTCGAAGGAACGAAAGTATATATGAATGAAAGATTTTGTATGAAAGAACGAAGTATGAATGAACGTAAATGAATTATCGGAATAATGTACAGAATAGGATCTTGGTCATTCGACCTCAGTAATCGTGGCTGAGTGCCACGAAGAGGGTAAAGTCTGACCGGATCTAGATAGAGAAGTGAACGATAATGTAACACGTTGAATGAGCAAAGTTAATGAACGGAATGATGAAGATAATACTGATATTATCTGTATGTACGTATGATGTATGATCACGAACGAATATAAAGTAAAGTATGTTTTATTTATAAAACTAGAACTCACTCAGCAACGCTGACTTTGATGTGTTTCCAGTTGGCAGGTAATGATTGCTGAGGATGGCACGGGCGACTACTCAGCTCTTTTGGGATGGCATTCTTTTGATTAATGTTTTTGCATTGTAGTGCGAATAAGTTATTTTGTAATGAATATTTTATTAATCTGCAAAATCATTTACATGGAAATGAAAGATTGTTTTAGTTTTCCGCTGCGATTTTATGAAATACAAATATAATTATACGTTTTATGTGCGATGAGAACCCAACTGTAAGCGTCCCGGGAACGGGGCCTTACACCGCCGCCCCGTCCCCCTACGCCCCATCCCCTCCCTACATGCGGTGGTTCTGGCGTCGGACCAACACCACCCCGCTCCAATGGTCCTCTGCTTCCCCTTGGGCACCCGCCCCTCGGGTCGGGTCTTCTTCTGGTCCTACATCTTCTACTTGACCCGCTTCCTCCACACCCTCCGCACCTTCTTCGCCGTCCTCCGTCGCCGGAGCCTCTCATTCTTCCGCCTCTTTAACCATTCGATCCTCATCCTCATGTCGTTCTTGTGGCTCGAATTCTCCCAATCGTTTCAAATTTTGGTGATCTTGTTGACCACCGCCATCTACTCCGTCGTCTACGACTACCGCTTCTGGACGGCGATTGGGCTCCGGAGCGCGTGCTTCCCGTTCGTCATTAACTGTGAGATGGTTTTACTTGGCGGCAACGTCGTCTGTCACGTCGGAGTTCTTCTCCACCTGAAGAAAGGTGGGTGCAATGGGATTGGGGCTTGGGGGATCAATTCGGAGTTCTTCTTCTCCACCTGAAGAAGATGTGGGGTCCTACAATTTATTTTTATTTTTATTTTTAATTCTTAGGGACATTATAGTCTTTTCATAAAAGAATTAACGAAATAACTAATGTGGTTAGAGATTTGGATACAAATGGATATAAAAATGAAACGTCAGGGGCCGGATGACAATTTTGAAACTGCAGGGATGCAAGTGGTTAAAATGAACAAATATCAGGAATACGAATGATAATTTACTCAAAATATAATGAATATCATGGTGCAATCTATTAAAAAAATAACAATGTATAAAAAAGTTATGATGCAAGTTTTAAAAAATAGATGGACAACATTTTTTTTAAAAAGAAAAAATAGGAGTTAATAGGTGTGAGTTAATTGACTATTTTGTCCTTACTGATTAAAAAAAAAAAGAAAAAGATCTTGACCACTTATATTTTAATCAATGGTTGATAACAGATTAAAGGATTCTCTTTAAATTAACCAAACCCTAAATATATATATATACATATATATATATATATATATATATATATATATATAATGAAAATACCTATTTATATGTACATATACATATTTGCTACGTAAATCATATTATCTCTTTTCTTTCCCTCTCTTTTACGTATTTTTCCCCTAAAATGAACTCTCTACAACTCTCACAATGTTGTTTTTGTATTATTGAGTTTACAAAGTCTACTTTTATAGTCAAGTCCCATAAATACATACTTAGTGGTACTAGTGACCTACTAATCACTTTAGCCCATCTTTAAATTAACCTTATACTTAAAGTTATGAAGTTTATGTTTTTACATCTAAAGTCCCATATTTTAATTTTTAACATTATCCGTAAACTTAATCAACTTACCATAACCCTTAAATAATTTACTAAATAATTATAACTTGTAAAAATATACACATATTCATTATCACTTATACAAAATATTAAAAGCCATATACCACTTAACCTATTTAAATCCTTCTTGAATTTCTACCATAACTTTTGACTTTTATAAAATTACCGACTAGTAATTTTAAACATGAATTTATGAGTACTTACTTTTTAAGACAAAAAATAATTATTTAATTCATTTTAGATTATGTTATGTGAAATTTCAATGGTGTAACTCTTGGATTGTAAGAACATCATTTTTAACAAAGATAACATTTGTGGATAAAGATAGTTATATATAAACTAGTAGGTTAATAACATTATAAAATAAAAGATATATAAACAAGTATGGAGAGTTCTCACTAAAATCAAACAATAAAGATGGAAGAATAGACGTAGGAAGCTTGAAACTCAAAAACTTGATGCTTCATCTTCTATAATGACACTTGAAACACTATAAAAATTTGTAAGAGAAATATTTGAAAAATAGTAGGGTAAGGATGGATGCTTTTTTAAAAGGGAGAAAGAGAGAAGAATGTGATATGTTGGTGTAATGAGAAATGAAACCAATTTCCTCTTTATAATCTGGCATTTTACGTTATAGTTGGTGTAATGAGAAATGAAAACCCGCATTTTAAATTATAGTTGCTTGTTTACGTTAAAATGAAAGGAAGAAATAACTAAGAATGGTAATGGAAAACAGCATAGAGGTTTCACAAATGAAGTAAATATTCAAATTGTCAAAGTCAACAAAATTTATAAAATCTTCCATAGAAATTTGCATGGGAAAAGAAAAAAGAGAGGGGGGTTGGATGAAAGGGACGACCACAAGGTGGGGAAAAAAGTTTTATTTTTATATTTGTAGTATTGGATTAATTTATGTGGTATTTGTTGTACTATAGAGATTTTTATATATATATTACGTTTGGTTTTTTAAAATATATTCAAACATTATGATAGAATGTTTATAATTTTATATATTAGTTTCGATGATACGTTAATAATATGTTATGTATCGAGTAACCGCGTTAAAAGTATTTATTTCGGGTAAAATATTAATTTACACGTTGGTTTAATAATAAGTTTAAACTTTTCCATGTATATAATGTAGGTTCTAGAATACTTTATCACACTTTAATATATATATATATATATATACATATATAATATACATATATAATATACATATATATATATACATATATATATATATATACATATATATATATATATATACATATATATATATATATACATAATATATATATATATATATACATATATATATATATATATACATATATATATATATATATATATATATATATATTAGCACATCATATATATTACTAATTTTCAAGTTAGTTATCTATTGTTACTTGTATCTCATGCTTTTATAGGTTGTATTTTGTACTTTTGTGTTATCTTTCTTTCTTTATTTTTTGTCACTTTTAACCCTAATCGTTTTTATCTTTTATATTTAACCTTAATATCTTTTTTCACTTTCAACTTGTACCTTATGGTTCCCGCCTCCAGCTGGAGGAATTCTCTCTTAACTTTATCCATCTTTCTATGAGGACAGAACTCCTTAATCACCAACTTCTCAGTTCGGACCATCTAATTTCCCGATTGCCCGACTACCCTCGGCTTGGACTATGTTGACCCACCAGCACAGAGCCAAGTCCACAAAAGAGTGGGTAGCGAACTTCACTTTCTGGTCCTCCCGACACTCGCTGATATCAAGAACAACCTCCATTTCCCTCACCCACCGGTGAACAACAGCAGTAGTATCGTTACCATCAAAAGTAGGGGGCTTGCATATCATAAACGCCCCGTAGTTACAGACTCGCGCCACCTCCGGCACAGGCTCTTCGTCTTCCTTTTCATCATCAGACAGAACCGTTTCAGGCTCTGGATGTTCCCGTTCTCCCGAGGACCTATTCCTCTATTTCCTTTCCCCTTCCCGTACCGCCTTGATAACTTCAGTCACTATAGACGGTAAGATCGTCTGCATGACCTGGTGAACTTCCTCAACCACAACCTCTTTTACTAAGGCTCTCAAGTTGGCGCTCTCATCGCTACCCTCCGGATGAGGAGTCTCAGGTTCTTCATGAACCACATTTTCAACTCTTGGTCTCCCTCTCTTGGGTCGCGGTTCAGGACCGTGACCTCCACCACGTGAAGCTTTTGAAGATCTACCACCAGCCATTCAAATGCACACTGAAAGATTCAAACACCAATACGGCCATTCAAGGGAACAGCTCAGTTTATGTCAAGTATAGTAAGTCCCTATTTACAGTGGCCAGTTGTGATTAGCCACTTACTTTACTCTTCATACCCCAAGTATTACCTATCCTGACTACATCAACATCTAAATCTACCAGCAACACATAAACCACATAACATGCGCACGTAATACCGGTTAACTTTACGAAAATACCTGATGGCATGCAGCTACTCGGACTGGCATCCCTTCCCTTTCCGTCCTATTCTCAGTTTAAGTTAAGGTTTATTTGAATATTTACCCACTTCACTTAAACTTTGGCTCTGATACCAACTTGTAAAGCCCCGTTCCCGGGACGCTTACAGCTAGTAAATCATTTCACATAAAATATATATTTTCATCATATTACATAAAATGTTGCAGCAGAAACATTTAAACAAAAAATTACATTTCAATATAATAGCTTTTGCAAAATAATACATCATAATTCAATTACAAAACCCAAGTTTCATTACATCGCAAAAGCATTATAAATATGGATGCCATCCAAAAGAGTTGAGTAGCCGCCTCATGCCATCCTCAGCAACTGTTACCTGCCAGCTGGAAACACACAAAAGTCAGTGTTGCTGAGTGAGTTCTAGTTTTATAAGAAAACATATTTTTCTTTCATTAAAACTGTTCATTACATCCATGCGATCACACATCATACATACACATAGATAATAGTTATTATCTTCGTCGTTCATTAACTTCTGTTCATTCATTCATTCTTACTTTCATTCGTTCGTTCTTCATTACATCTTTTCCTTTCATCAACACCATGAAACTTTACCCTTCATGCTCATGATACTGGGCCTAAGCCTATCATATACCTTCATTCACGGTGCACAGCACCTCTGGCCACAATACCTAAGGTAAAGTTCATGTATACCATTTTCACGTGCTATGCTCTTCATGTTCATGGTACTGGACCTAAGCCTATAATAGACCTTCATTCATGGTGCCCAGCATCTCTCGTCACAGTACCTAAGGCAAGCAACAATGGTTTCATACAAATGGTCAATCACAAAGAAGGACCCCGATATGCATCCTCCCGGGGTAGCGAACCTGTACACCGTTGGGCTAACACCTTTTAATGGCGTGTCCCGACATACAATGCTTGCAAGACTTTCACTACTTTCATCGTTCATTAATGCATGCATTCATCATGTTTCACTTCTCATTATCTTCCACTTTACGTTACATAATACTTCATTTCATTCATTAACATTCATCGTAAAGCCACAGAAAGATAAACATACATCATAATAAGGAACATCAACATACACAGTCATCATCATCATACAGTGCAACATCATACATAACATACATCATGCATAAACATGCAACATCATCGTGCTGCCCAACACAACCTCTAAGGCCTCTATAGTCATCTTACATGAACTTACGGGAACTTCCACATCAAACTTACATCTGCACTTTCCCCCGAAAGTCAATAATTAAACTACATTTCCCCTCGGGTACAACAGCCCTATTCGGGCGTATGGACACATGGCCTCCATGCGACTAAACATCATGCGAATGGACCAATGCGGATGAACACCCATGCGAATGGAACTTATGCGGATGGAACTAATGCGAATGAGCACTTATGCGAATGGGCCCTCAGTCGCATGACTCCCCATGCGATTGACTCTCAGTCTCACGACTGGCAGACGTATGGGCCTCAGTCGTACGTCTCTCATGCGATTGACCTTCAATCGCACGACTGGCATGCCATTCGGTCGCATAGCCCTAGCTGTGCAGAATGCAGCTCACCCCCGAACCCAATCGGCCATTTTCGACCGCCAAGCTCATCTAAACCCATTCTAAGCTCAAATCAACCATCCTAAACCTTGGGAATGTATACCACAACACCATTCAAGCACACACAAGCTCAAAAGCAAGACCCAAACGAATCATACACATACACATACATACATAAATGGGTCAAACACACACACTCAAAAACCCGATTTTCAGATGTGTTCCAGCCCTAAAACCATTCAAAAACGTGTAAAAGAGGGCTCCTAGAACTCACACAAACAACCACAACGAGAAGAGCTTCTATTTGACTCGCTACATGATGATTTTCGAGCTTGAATCTACTCGAACCAACCTTTTGACTCGCCACATACCCAACTTTCTCTCGTTGGCGAGTTTGATCCCTCGACTTTGGACAATAACACCCGAATATTTATTATTTTGAAGCCGGTGAAGAAAGAAAAGAAAATAAAGTTCAAAGTCAAGGGACCAAACTCGCCAACGAAGAAAAGTTGGGAAATGTGGTGATATTAGTAGGGAGAGGGCAGCCCACTCTCCCCACACACCCCACACTTCAGACTTCATAGAGAGAAGAAGAGAGAAAGGAGAAGAATAAGAGAAAAAGAGTGGTTCGGGTGATTCGGGTGGCTCGTTGTGTAGCAAGCCAAATCGAAGCCCTTAACGTTGTGCTCGTTTATGTGAGTTCTAGAACCCCACTTTTACTTGTTTTCAAACGATTTTGGGGCTGGAAAACATCTGAAATCGGGTTTTTGAGTGTGTGTATGTTGACCCGTTTGTGTATGTGTATGTGTATGTATGATGCGTTTGTGGCTTGATTGTGAGCTTGTGTGTGCTTGAATGGTGTTGTGGTATGCATTCCTAAGGTCCAGGAGGGTTAATTTAGGCTTAAAATGGATTTAGATGAGTTTGGAGGCCGAAAACCCTCGGCTGCAGTCGGGATTCATTCGCACGATTGAGGATTCAATCGCACGACTAAGGTTTCAGTCGCATGACTGGGAGTCCAATCACATGGGGAGTCATGCGACTGAGGATTCAGTCGCATAAGTGCTTTTTCGCATGATTTTATTCGCATTAGATCAGTCGCATAGGTGCCCATTCGCATTTGTTCCATCCGCATGAGGTTCATACGCACGACTGGATGCCTATTCGCCTAACTGTTCATCCGCTTGAGTTCAATCGCATGATGTTCAGTCGCATGGAGGCCATTCGACTATTGGGTGTCCATACACACGATTAGGGCTGTTGCACCCGAAGAAAGTGTAGTTAGACTTCTGGCTTTCAGGGGAAGTGCAGATGTAAGTCTTGACGTAAAGGTTTCCTGTAAGAGCGTGTAAGATAGCAGATATGGCCTTAGAAGCATGTAGGGCATAGAGATGATGATGTTGCATGTTATGTATGTATGATGTTGCCCTGTATGATGTGATGTGGATGCATGTTAATGTTCCTTAGTATGATGTATAATATCTTTCCTATGGCTTTACTTATTATGAGGAATGAACGAAGTATTATGTAACGTAAAGTGAAAGATAATGAAAGAGGAACATGATGATGAATGCATGCATTAATGAACGAATGATGGTTACTCCTAGTACCGCGGCATACGTTTAGCTGTTCATTTATTGACTTCGGCCCGGTAGCTAAGACTTGCCGGGGTGTAGCACATGGTATTGGTACGGTTGATGTCTGATGCGCAAGTAAAGTTATATAGAACGAATGAATGAATGAAGAAGATAATAATGATATTATCTATGCGTACGTATGATGTGTGATAATGTAAAAGTAACGAATGGTTTTATATGAAAGTAAAGTAAGTTTTATAATAAAACTAGGACTCACTCAGCAACACTGACTTTTTATATGTTTTCCAGTTGGCAGGAAATGATTGCTAAGGATGGCACCGTGAAACTACTCAGCTCCTTTTGGGATGGCATTTTTTTATTGATGTTTTTGCATTGTAATACGAACAAACTATTTTGTAATGAATGTTTTATTAATTTGCAAAAGCATTTACATGGAAATGAAAGATTGTTTTAGTTTTCCGTTGCAATTTTATGAAATACAAATGTAGTTATACATTTTATGTGCGATGAGAACCCAGCTGTAAGCGTCCCGGGAACGGGGCCTTACAAGTTGGTATTAGAGCCAAAGTTTAAGTGAAGTGGGTAAATTTTCAAAATAAACCTTAACTTAAACTGAGAATGGGACGGAATAGGAATGGGATGCCAATCTGAGTAGCTGCGTGCCATCAGGTATTTTCGTAAAGTTAACTGGTTTTATGTGCGCATGGTATGTGGTTAGGCGTTGTATGTAGATTTAAATACTGATATAGTCAGGAAAGGTAATGCTTGGGGTATGAAGAGTAAAGTAAGTGGCTAATCACAACTGGCCACTGTAATTAGGGACTTACTATACTTAACATAAACTGAGCTGTTCCCTTGAATGACCGTGTTGGTGTTTGAATCTTTCAGTGTGCGTGTGATGGCCGGAGGTAGATCTTCGAAAGCTTCACGGGGTGGAGGTCACGGTGCTGAACCGCGACCCAAGAGAGGGAGACCCAGAGTTGAGAAAGTGGTTCATGAAGAAGTTCATCAGGTCATGCAAACGATCCTACCGTCTGTGGTGACCGAAGTGATCAAGGCGGTAAGAGAAAAGGAAAGAAAGGAGAAGAACAGATCCTCTGGAGAACGGGAACAACCAGAGCCGGAAACGGTTCTATCTGATGACGAAGAGGAAGAAGAAGAGCCTGCGCCGGAGACGGCACGAGGATGCAATTATGGGGCTTTTATGAGATGCAAGCCCCCTACTTTCGATGGAAATGGCACTGCTGCAGCTGCTCACCGGTGGGTGAGGGAAATGGAGGTTGTTCTCGATATCAGCGAGTGCCAGGAAGACCAAAAGGTGAGATTCGCTACCCACTCTTTTGTGGATTCGGCCTTGTGTTGGTGGGACAGCATTGTCCAAGCCGAGGGTAGCAGGGCCATCGGGAAGATGAGATGGCCTGAACTGAGAAAGTTGGTGATTGAGGAGTTTTATCCTCATCGGGAAATGGACAAGGTCGAAAGGGAGTTCTTGCAACTGGAGGCAGGAACTATGACACACGAGCAGTACACCACGAAATTCAACGAGATGGCACGTCTGGTGCTAGATCAGGTGACACCTTTGTCACGAAAGATTAAAAGATACATTCAATTTTTGCCAGCGGATATTCGCAGGCACATGATCGATGCCCGGCCGAGTACGTTTAGGTCGGCGGTGGATTTGGTAGGGAGACTGTACGATGAGAGAACAATGGTGGTGACTGAGGGTGGCAAGAAGAGCGGTGGTGATCGAAATTGGCGAGGGAAGATATTTGGTCGGGGTGATACCTCGACGGGTAATAAGAAGGCACGAATGGATGATCGCTGTGTGGTCACATCAAGTGCGGGGTCGAAAAGGTGTGGCAAGTGTGGAAGGGAGCACAGTGGGGAATGTAGGTTTGGGTCAAACTTGTGCTTCAAATGTGGGAAGGCGGGGCACCTGGCAAGGGACTGTCGTATAGTCCGGTGCTATAACTATGGCGAAGAGGGTCACATAAGTAAGGATTGTAAGAAGCCGAGGGCTGAGAGTTCTGGGGTGAAGAGAACTAGAGGTGAAGGACCGAGGGCGAGCGCCAGAGCATTTACCATAACACAAGAGGAAGCTAGGACAGACCCTGATGTTGTGTCCGGTACGTTTCTGGTAAACCAAACTTTAGCTTCTGTGCTATTTGATTCTGGTGCTAGTAAGAGTTTTATTTCTGCTGATTTCTGTGCTAAGCTGCCTGTTAGTAGTAGATTTGTTGATGCGCCCTTTGATGTAGAAACTGCCATAGATGATAGAGAATTGTGATATGGAACTTAAGGGTCATAAGTTTCCTGTTAGACCGTTTGTGATGACCTTGGGTGGTTTCGATTTGGTTCTTGGGATGAATTGGCTGGCGGACTTCGAGGCGAACATTGTGTGTCGCAAGAAGCTGATTCGGTTGACAGCGCCTGACGGAAGTTTGGTAACGGTTTATGGTGATCGAGTCACGACGATACCGAAGGTGATCTCAATGGCAGTAGCGGGAAATTGTATGAGGCGTGGATGTAGCGCCTACTTGGCTTATGTAAAGGATGTAGATGCACCAACATCACAACTGTCTAATGTACCGGTTGTGTGTGACTTTCCAGACGCGTTCCCAGAAGATTTACCAGGGGTACCACCTGACAGAGAAATTGAATTTCAGATTGTTTTGATACTGGGTGCCCAACCTGTTGCCAAGGCACCGTATCGGTTAGCTCCGACGGAGATGAAAGAGTTGATGGAAAAATTGCAAGAGTTGCTTGATAAGGGGTTCATTAGACTGAGTATCTCTCCTTGGGGTGCTCTGGTCCTGTTTATAAAGAAGAAGGATGATAGTATGAGGATGTGCATTGACTACCGCGAGCTGAACAAGTTGACAGTGAAGAACCGATACCCCTTACCGAGAATAGATGATTTGTTTGATCAGCTTCAGGGTGCCAGTTGGTTTTCAAGGATAGATCTTCGATCTGGCTATCATCAGTTGAAGGTAAAGGAGCAAGATATCCCTAAAACAGCTTTCCGCACGCGCTATGGTCATTACGAGTTTCTGGTCATGTCCTTTGGTTTGACCAACGCGCCAGCTGCTTTTATGGATTTGATGAACCGTGTGTGTCGGCCGATGCTGGATAAACAGTGATTGTGTTTATTGATGATATCCTGATTTACTCGAGGAGCGAAGTAGAGCATGTCGGTCACATTCGGGAGGTTCTAGAGACGTTGAGAAGGGAGAAATGTATACTAAATTCTCCAAATGCGCGTTTTGGTTGCGTGAAGTTCAGTTTTTGGGTCATGTGGTGAATCCTGATGGGATTATGGTGGACCCGGCGAAAGTGGAGGCGGTTATGCAATGGAGGTCACCAAAGACGCCATCCGAGATTCGTAGTTTCTTGGGTTTGGCGGGCTAGTATAGAAGATTCATCCAAGACTTCTCTAAGATTGCTTCTCCACTAACTAAGTTGACCCGAAAAGATGTAAAGTTTGTTTGGGGTCAGGCTCAAGAGAAGGCGTTCGAGGAACTGAAGGCGAGGTTGACTCAAGCTCCAGTCCTGTCTGTACCCGATGGAAGTGAAGATCTAGTGGTTTATTCTGATGCTTCCTACTCGGGGTTGGGGTGCGTGTTAATGCAAAGAGGAAAGGTTATAGCCTATGCATCTCGACAGTTAAAGGTTCATGAGGTCAATTATCCTACTCATGACTTGGAGCTAGCAGCCGTGGTCTTTGCGTTGAAGATTTGGAGGCACTACCTCTACGGGACGAAGTGCACCATATTCACTGACCACAAGAGTCTGAAGTACTTCTTCGAGCAGAAGGATCTGAACATAAGGCAGAGACGGTGGTTGGAACTTATAAAGGACTATGATTGTGAGATCCACTACCATCCGGGCAAGGCCAATGTAGTGGCTGACGCCCTTAGCCGGAAGGAGAGACCCGAGCCGATTCGGGTAAAAGCATATCAGTTGATCATGACCTCCGATGTAATGAAGCAAGTCAAAGAGTTCCAAGATGAGGCGTTGAAAGAAGATCATCTTAACTCTGAAAGAATGAGGGGTCTGGTCGCGGAATTAGGTGAAAACACACTCGGTGTTAGTACCCGATTCGGTCGTGTGTGGATTCCTTTTTTTGGGGATCTACGGGTGAAGATCATAAATGAAGCTCACAAGACTCGATACTCCATTCATCCTGGTGCCACGAAAATGTACCATGATATGAAGAAAGATTATTGGTGGCCGGGTATGAAGCGCGACGTGGTGGAGTATGTGAGTAAGTGCCTTACTTGCTTACAGGTGAAGGCCGAGCACCAAAAGTCATATGGGAAGATACAACCTTTGGATATACCGGAATGGAAGTGGGAGCACATCACCATGGATTTCATTACAAAGCTGCCGCGTACCCCGAAAGGGTATGATGCCATATGGGTGATAGTTGATAGCTTGACGAAGAGTGCTCACTTCCTACCGATCCGCGGGACATGTTCGTCAGAGAGGTTAGCTGATGTGTTCATCAAGGAAATTGTAACTCGTCACGGTATGCCGGTGTCTATTGTGTCGGGTCGCGACACCCGGTTTACATCTAAATTTTAGGAGAAGTTCCACGACGCTATGGGGACGAGGTTACATATTAGCACGGCTTATCATCCCCAGACTGATGGTCAGTCAGAAAGGACCATTCAGACACTGGAAGACATGCTCCGGGCATGTGTGATCGATTTTGGTGGAAGTTAGGATGACCACCTACCGTTAGTCGAATTCTCATACAACAACAGCTATCATGCCAGCATTGGCATGCCTCCATATGAGATGTTATACGGTAGGAGATGCAGAACACACGTTTGTTGGGGTGACATTGGTCAAAAGGAATTGGGGAGCGTCGAGGTAATCGAGGCTACGACTGAGAAGATTGAAAAGATCAAAGCCTTTATGAAGGCAGCCAAAGATAGACAGAAGTCGTATGCTGATAAACGACGCAGGCCGATTGAGTTCTAGGTGGGTGACCGGGTTATGTTGAAGGTCTCACCTTGGAAGGGTACTATCCGTTTCAGAAAGCGGGGCAAGTTGAGCCCAAGGTATATAGGCCCTTTTCGAATCATTGCTCGAGTAGGAGAGGTGGCTTATAGACTGGAGTTACCGGATAAGTTGAATGGAATTCACCCAACATTCCACGTATCTCATCTAAGGAAGTGCCTAGCAGATGAAGATATGATTGTCCTATTGGAAGATATCGAAGTAGATGAACGGCTCATTTATGTGGAGCAACCAGTGGCAATCATCGACCGAAAGGAGAAAAGGCTAAGGAATAAAGTGGTTCCTCTTGTGCGTGTACAGTGGAAGCACAGGAAGGGATCCGAGTCAACGTGGGAGACTGAGGAAGAAATGAGACAACATTATCCACGTTTGTTTGACGAATAACAGGTTTCGGGGACGAAACCTATTTGAGGGGGGTGGACTTGTAACACCCGAATATTTATTATTTTGAAGCCGGTGAAAAAAGAAAAGAAAATAAAGTTCAAAGTCGAGGGACCAAACTCGCCAACGAAGAAAAGTTGGGAAATATGGTGATATTAGTAGGGAGAGGGCAACCCACTCTCCCCACACACCCCACATTTCAGACTTCATAGAGAGAAGAAGAGAGAAAGGAGAAGAATAAGAGAAAAAGAGTGGTTCAGGTGATTCGGGTGGCCAAACTCGTTGTGTAGCAAGCCAAATCGAAGCCCTTAACGTTGTGCTCGTTTATGTGAGTTCTGGAACCCCACTTTTACTTGTTTTCAAATGATTTTGGGGCTGGAAAACATCTGAAATCAGGTTTTTGAGTGTGTGTATGTTGACCCGTTTGTGTATGTGTATGTGTATGTGTATGTGTATGTGTATGTGTATGTGTATGTGTATGTGTATGTGTATGTGTATGTGTATGTGTATGTGTATGTGTATGGTATGTGTATGTGTATGTATGACGCCTTTGTGGCTTGATTGTGAGCTTGTGTGTGCTTGAATGGTGTTGTGGTATGCATTCCTAAGGTCCAGGAGGGTTAATTTAGGCTTAAAATGGGTTTAGATGAGTTTGGAGGCCGAAAACCCTCAGCTGCAGTCGGGATGAACTCCATTCTGCATCAGCTAGGGCTAGGCGACCGAATGGAGGCCATACGGTCGATTGAGGGGCGATTGAGGGTCATTCGCACGATTGGGATTCATTCGCATGATTGAGGATTCAATCGCATGACTAAGGTTTCAGTCGCACGACTGGGAGTCCAATCGCATGGGGAGTCATGCGACTGAGGATTCAGTCGCATAAGTGCTTTGTCGCATGAGTTCATTCGCATTAGATCAGTCGCATAGGTGCCCATTCACATTTTTTCCATCTGCATGAGGTTCATACGCACGACTGGATGCCCATTCGCCTAAATGTTCATCCGCTTGAGTTCAATCGCATGATGTTCAGTCGCATGGAGGCCATTCGACTATTGGGTGTCCATACGCACGATTAGGGCTGTTGCACCCGAAGAAAGTGTAGTTAGACTTCTGGCTTTCGGGGGAAAGTGCAGATGTAAGTCTTGACGTAAAGGTTTCCTGTAAGAGCATGTAAGATAGTAGATATGGCCTTAGAAGCATGTAGGGCATAGAGATGATGATGTTGCATGTTATGTATGTATGATGTTGCCATGTATGATGTGATGTGGATGCATGTTAATGTTCCTTAGTATGATGTATAATATCTTTCCTATGGCTTTACTTATTATGAGGAATGAACGAAGTATTATGTAACGTAAAGTGAAAGATAATGAAAGAGGAACATGATGATGAATGCATGCATTAATGAACAAATGAAAGAAGTCTTGCAAGCATTGGATATCAGGGTCCTTCTTTGTGATTGACCAAACGTGTAGTGCCTCTACCGCTTACCCCTAGTACTGTGGCATGCGTTTAGCTGTTCATTTATTGACTTCGGCCCAGTAGCTAAGACTGATGGTTACTCCTAGTACCGCGGCATACGTTTAGCTGTTCATTTATTGGCTTCGGCCCGGTAGCTAAGACTTGCCGGGGTGTAGCACATGGTATTGGTACGGTTGATGTCCGATGCGCAAGTAAAGTTATATAGAACGAATGGACGAATGAATGAATGAAGAAGATAATAATGATATTATCTATGCGTACGTATGATGTGTGATCATGTAAAAGTAACGAATGGTTTTATATGAAAGTAAAGTAAGTTTTATAATAAAACTAGGACTCACTCAGCAACGCTGACTTTTTATATGTTTTCCAGTTGGTAGGAAATGATTGCTGAGGATGGCACTATGAAGCTACTCAGCTCCTTTTGGGATGGCATTTTTTTATTGTTTTAGTTTTCCGCTGCAATTTTATGAAATACAAATGTAATTATACGTTTTATGTGCGATGAGAACCCAGCTGTAAGCGTCCCGGGAACGAGGCCTTACATGGACTTTATTTTTTTTTCTTCATTCGTTGGCTCCAAAATAAATAACCGGGTGTTACACTTGGCATGGTGTTAAGCCTCAACATAACGCACGAGGCTTAATACTAGTATATATATTAATTACCATCAATATTCGTGTGTTGGTTATAGCGTGTGTATATAGTAATTACCTTTTAATTACCGTTGCATGTAATGTTATGCATGGAATTTGTTATGCATAAAATGACTTCAAATAAATAAAACTTGATTTAAATCCACATATGATATGTGTATTATGATTAAGTTAGAGTAGAGTATTTGAACTAAAATTACTGGTTGTCACACTATGAAAGTTGCGCATATATATAGTACCTGACACTAACAAAAGTTACATTTCCCTACAATCTAACATACAAACTTGTGGACCCTCCTTGTTTGCCTTGTAAACAATTATATTTTTAAGACAAATTTAAACAATAAACTAGTGGTAAACATGCACGCGCTTCGCGCGTGTGATGGACGGAAAAAAAGGCTCAGATTTATCATCCTAGCCAAATACATAACCAGAATTTTCATTCTTAATAAACACATTGCACAACAACTTAAGCAAAAGGGGCAAAGCCCGCAAAATATACCCGCTGTGACAACAAAAAAATTCAACAATGCATAGCAATGCAATATATGTGATGAGGCTCAGAACTGGTAGTCGAGTGTGGCTGCAAACGGTCGCCAAGCCATGCCCAACAACACCATTTTGTTCTACAATCATAGCCCCCAATTTACCAACAACCAACCGTCTCAGATGAACAATGATTCATCATCATCGACACACAGAACCAGCAAATTACAACATGCAAACCGACTACAGAACCGGGTCTCAGATGAGATAGTTCTCGTTGTCACTGAAACATATGTCAGAGACAAAAACATGTAAAATGAACCATGAAAAGAGGGGCCAAAAACTGCCTACACCATCACCATCGCAACCGATCCCACCTCAGCCGTGAAAGGAGGCCGAAGGGTCACCCGAGAAAAAGTCGTAGCCTTTGTGAAAAAACCATTAGATATGAAGACTCCAAGTCATCGTGTCTTTAGATCTGAAAACCCTAGGTCATCGCGACGGCAGTGACGACACCACCGCCGCGGGGACTGCCACATGACGACCGTTGAGGGCTGCGCAGCCCAATAACCGACGGTAAACGTAATCATCGTAACCACCGAACATCACCCGTAGACTTTCGCCAGCCCCACCTCGACCACAGAGGGAAGGCGGAGCGGCAACAGAGCCCACACCATCGCCACGAAGAGCGATAAACAGATGCACACGGTGATTCGGTTGCCATCATTGTCACCGCTGCCATCATCGACAACCACCACAACACTCGGAAAATGAAGCAAGCCAGAAGGGATGGAACACTGACCCAACACCGCCACAATCGGGGACGGCGAGCATCCACGCGATGTGCACCATCACCGCCTTCCCCTCTTTGCCATGTGATGCCGGAAAAAGCAGACCAGTTGCGACCGGCGGTACCCCCCACCGGAGCTCCAATACCCAAAAACCCACTTTCTCTCTATATATAAAAGGCACAAAGAGCTAATATTATAAACACAGTTTGGGGGGGCAAACTATAAAACCGAAAAAAACAGTGCCCAAAACAGAAGACCACATACACTACTATTTCTTCACATTGGTTTTCAAATATTATGTAATTAGTGGGTTTTAAGATAAATTGTTATTATTTAATGATATAATAATAAAATAATTGTTTACTTGTTTAGATTTTAAGGTAATTATTTATGAGAGGATATTTTGAACATTTTATATGAGCTTAACGGAGTAACTAAACATTTATTAGTATCAAAGACTCGTTTACAAAGCTCAATTCTCACATATACTTTCTTAAAAATAGGGACAAAAGGTGGAATATATGCATATCATAGGGCTATAGTGTAATTCACTATTATTTTAGTGAGACGTACATGATTTTAAAAACTAATGTTGATGTGTAATTTCAGTTTAGCTACACATTATTGGAATTTTTATTTTTTTATTTTAAAAATAAATCATGTCACATCTGGTAAATTTCCGTTATCAAACTCCGTTAGTCCCATTAAGTCTTGCATACACGTGTCGTAAACACACACTAGTTGTCGTTTAACGTTGGTGACCTAATAATAATGGATAATGTTAAATTAATGAGAATCTAATTGATTATGTGATTATTGTGTTATGTTTATGTGTTTGCATGTTTTTAAAATGTTAATTAGAAAATTAATCGCGTAACGCGGAAACGTGCCTATTTATTCGTATGTCTTGTGTTTTTATAAAGATAAGATATATAACGATTTTCATTAGTTTATATCTTTATATTATTAAGTTAAAAACACTTTACAAAGAGTTTAAAGCCTAGTTTTTATAAAATACAAATTACAAGGTTTAAAAGGGTAAATATGTAAATTAAAATTAAACAAAACACATTAACCCTAATCCCCAAACCCCATTCGGCCGCAACATACCTCTCAACCCCTCTCCCTTTGCAAAATCAGCCAAGATCAAGAAAGGGAACACGAAATTGGATCGATTTCAAGGCATATAACTTGTTGGAATCATCAATTACAAGCTATAACACGTTTAAAGGTTAGATTTTTCATGTTTTTGTGGGTTTTTGTTGAGGGCCGAACCTAAATGCGTGTATGGAGCTTCATGGGGTCGAATTTGATGTTGTTTGATGATGTTAGTATGTTAGTTGGATTGATTACATGTTATTTAACGTTGATTATGCATGAATTCTATGTTTTTAGTGGATTGATCATGAACTTTGATTATGAAGCAAACCCTAGTTCGAAAATGGCATGATTATGTGAAGTTGATGATTGTTTGATGAATGTATGATGATTTGTAGGTTGTATGAATGTTAGGATACGTTGATCTTGCAAGAAATTGATGAATTGAAGTTGGTGTTCATAGGTTACTAAGAATAGTAACTTTATTTTGCATGTAATGTGAATTATTGATGAATTGATGTTATGGATGTGTTCATGGTGATGATTAGATGTTAGATTGTTGTTGTGATCATTGGGAATTCAAGAACACATGTTATAGTTCATACATTACTAAAGATAGTAACTTTTTAGGATATGAATTGATGAGTCATGATGTTTGGATGTTGTTGATCATGCTTAGATGATGATATGAACTTGAATTGGTATATTATTAATGAATTCATGAATGCATAGGATGTTTGATAGATTTTGGGATGTGCTTTCCCAAAAGGAAACTTTATTTATGCAAAATGTGAAAGATGATAGTTTGATCATGTTTGAGATGTTAGGAGCATGTTAGTAAGTTCATGGATGAATTCTAATGTGATAAAACATGTTAAATTAGTTGTATGGGATGTTTGGATAATCATGGGTGATGTTTGGACTTTGATGATCATGTATGATGTTGATGTTGATTAGTAGTTAAGACATCATGTTTGGGACTGGAAATTGATTGTTGTGATGTTTGTTGAATGCAATGAACATGGTTAATGAATATGGTTATGATCATCATACACGCGTGCGAATCTGAGGCCCCTACTTAGTAGGATTGGCAGGGTTTAGGATGTGAAGTCGTGAGTGACTTCACATGGCATGTGGTGAGTGGTTTGATCTTTGTGTGACATGCTAGTTGTGTTATAACTAGTGGATATGTTAATATTCTAGATTCGCATGACCTGTATGATACTTGGTTATATGATGATCTAAGTGTTACACCTGGATGATATAGCATACATATGATCTGTTTGAATGTTAACTATGTACGATATATGTGTATGATTACTTGAATGGTTTACAACGCATAAAGTCACCAACGGGTCAAACGGGCCAACTAGGTCAAACATGTCTGTTTTATTTGAAATCTTGAGTCCTTGGTTGTAGTGTACTTAGGATTTCACATGTTCTTTGATTTTACATACTCATGTACTTATATGATCTAGGTAACCTCTGAAGGTTGTCTGTCTATTCTGTTTGACAAGTCAAACTCTAGGTATCTATACGCATATCAGGTGAGTTCATGCCCCATTTTTTATTTACTCTCTTTTGGGGGAGATAGCATACTGGTAAATCACGAACGCTTTATAAATTCAAGTTGTGTACAATATTATATAGTGTTGATATCATGGAAAAGTCCTCACACTTTCGAATTGTTAATATTGAATAGCGGGGAAATTTGGGTAGTACTACTGGGTCTGACGAGCCCCACCTGTGTGACTCGAGGTCAACCGGGTGCAAGTTGTCCTAATGAACATTGTCACGACCTGTTAAGTCGTGGCAGGAGGCAACAACGTAACACGGTCAGCTTCAATTGCGAAATCACTATGAAATAATATTTATTGTTAATGGACTAGCTATCTGTTACAATGCGCTACTTGTATATCTCTATTATTAAACTGTTTAAGTTTGAATATCTCTTGAACTCACCAACCATTGTGTTAACATTTTAGTATGCTATTCTCAGGTCATTAGCTTGCTTGTCATAGGAGCACTACATGGTTCACTGCATTCTAGGACTCGGTCTTCAAGACAATTTTATCATTTTAATGATTATTGATTACTCTTTTGGGTTGGCACATGTTTTGACATGGTTATACTTTTATTTCTTTGGGTTGTTTTCAAAACGCTTCCGCACTGTTTAAAGTTTGTACTTTGGTTGATTTTATCTAAATTATGACATAAAGAGTCGTTCTGAGTAACTATTGACTGTGATCCTGGTTTGTTCACACGCCTCGCGGTAAAATTCCGCAAGTGGATTTTGAGGGTGTGACAAATCAAAACCTCATCGCGCACTCTCTTATCTTTATCCTGAAAATAAATCCATGAACTTCTTTCTTCCACTTGTACCGATTCACTCACACGCAAACTACCGCATCATGAACATGCCCACACATAATGATTTGTTGCAAATTGATACGTACAGATAAGGTGTTCTTCTGGTCGGTTTTTTCTGATTATTTGCGTTTAGATGTTTTGGAAGTTAATTTCAATTAGGTTTGACATGATTTGAAAATTCATATTTACACTTTTAATTCAGTTAGGTTTGAATTTTAAAATTTATAAATTCTATTACCAAACACCTCTAATAAACTCAAACGGACATTTATGAACATACACACATCATAAATGTAAAAAGACATACAACATTTATGGATTTGAATTGGTTCACATCATAACAATTTTTTATTTTTTTTATTTGATCTCGTTGCACTAGAAAATGATTTTATTTTTAACATAAGTTCATTTGGGTTTCCACATCTTATAAAGAAATATAGAAGTTCTTTCAGATTATGATGGTGACATAGAATGAAAAGAAATAAAATGGTTGGTCTGAAGGGAATGGTTTTTTGGCATTATCCGTTTAAAACATCTTGTACGCTACTTTTGAATTTTGTTTGGCATTATCCATTTATATATTAAAATAAGAAGTTAATTATCTTTTTATGTCACTATTTACTTAATTATTTATATTAGACAACGGCAATTAACTTTGTCTTTACTTCTAACTTGATTATCAAAGTTTTAAAATCATTAGAAACTTCTTACACTTTGTTAAAAGTTTTTATAGTGATAATACAAAAAAAAATTATGGTCGTTTTGTTTTTATATTCTAACTTGTTTGGATAATATAATATTACCCAAGATAAACTATTATTAACTTCTTAATTTGTAATAGATTTCGAAATTTTATTACGGACTAAATTTCACTTTTGGTCCCTGTAGTTTGGGCACTTAAACTATTTTAATCCAAAAATCGTATCATGCTTTAGGATTTTAGTTTTATAACAATTTTAGTTCAGAACACTAACTCTGTTAATATTATCAGTTAAATTTTGGAGTATTTTGGTCATATTTAATCCAAAAAGATCTGTACACACAAGTGATAGTGTTGTGGCGGTTCAAGGCAGCATTGTCTCAAGAGGAGATGATGGTAGTGGTGGTGTGGCGTGCCGGCGGTGGCGTTGCTTAGGAAGAATCCAAAGCAAAGATTTCTTGAAAAAAGTAAGTAAATATGTCTAAGACTAAAACCCTTTTGGTGATTTATCTTGTGTTGGTGTGGTAATTAGATTTAAGAACATGGGGTTGATTTTAGTACTAATAAGAACAAACCCTCGAAATTTGAAATTGAAGATAATCTGATTTAGGGAATAAAAAGACTCACACAGAGAATGATGATGATGATGACTGATTTGTGTGGAGACATCAGGGACCAAAAACGAAATATACTCTATTAAACAACCAAGCAAGATCTGAACTTTCATAACACAATGTGCCGAGGAGGATATCATACATTCGACATGATATCGCTCAAATGGAGGGACATTTGTCTAAAACTTGGAAAGTTTAGCGACACCTACAACAAGAATCTCAACAACCGACCTGGTGGTACAAATGACATGAATGACGTAGTGGTACATATGACAAGAATAGTTTTCATGATTCGTGTGATGAAAATAACCATAAGATGGGTTCGACGTTTACTCTTGTGAAACCTGGGTGATTGTGTAAGCTAGAATGAAGTGGGCGAACGTCTTGTTGATGGGACGCTGATGTAAACCAACAATAATGTCATCCTCCAACTAACATACTCGTCAAGCTACCTTGGATGCCTATGCTCAGCAAATGAAAATTACCCTCCCCGGATGATAAGCTTAAAGCACATGAGGAACCAATTTACTAATTAAGGTTTTTTATTGTTCCTTTAATTAAATATATATTAACTGCAAAACTACTTAAATTGTGATATTGTTTTAATGTTATGTTTTTTGACGAATGTCATCTACATGGGTTAACAATTGAGGGAAACTTGATACCATCACGTGGGAGTCATGGTGCAATTTTTCGTTCAAAATACGTTAGATATGGGGTGAATGGTGGGGGTTTTTCCAATACTCGATAACCGGTATATCTGCCTTGTATAACTTTTAGCTGTTTGTCGGAGATGATCCTAATTATTAATAAAATTTTCTTGGGTTGGTTGATAAAAAAACTAACAATTTAACTTTTTTCTTCACCCATATGTTACATGAGTTTATAAGCTAGTATAATAATATCTAATAGTTAATTTTCATTATGAAATGTTATCGGGCTAACAAATACTCATACAATTTGCATTAAAAAAATAAGTTCACGAAGGTCAAATCTGTTGAACCCAATAATTGTGTAAATGTGAACATAACATTACTTTTTGACATAAATGAACCATTGTTGTATTTATTCTCATAACGTATTAAGATCACATATTAAGAGAAATTCCTAAAAGTATTATTTACAGGGTGTGATACTGTGATATATGTATACATAGCAGAGAAAAATCATATTTATAGTTATTTAATAAGCAATCTTAAGGTGTATCGTGTTTTACTCGCATTTCAAACTTCAGCCAATAACATTAGCATTGTCAAGCATATAAATTAGTTATATAACTTTGTGACAACTTTGTTTCGGATAGAAAAATATAGATAGGAAGAAGAGTCAATATAACCCACGACACACAAAACACACCATATGTTACATACAATCTCGGTTTCAACAAAATGTATGCCGTGAAGCCTGGAAAAATACTAAATACAACCATAAATTAGACTTTTTAAATATAAGTTAACAAACAATATTTATCAAAGAAAATCAAAATAGAAAAATGTTAATAGATGAAAACATATATTATATATACTAGAAGGGTGTCCACACAATGTGGCGGGGTGTAATTTGCATTAAGCACGTGCAATTAATATTTTGTTATTATTGTAGTAGTATTACAAAAGTATATTATGTTATTTACAAGCTAAAAATCAAAACACCAAATAAATGAGTTTTGCATGACTACTTGTATATATATGCATAACTTATTATACATTACAAAATACAGATTTGTTCAGCAAAAAGTTTACACCAAAACGTTTAAGAAAACACAAGTTAAGTTTTTGTCTCAAAACGTTTTTAAATGTGATAGATTAAAAAATATATCTCAAATCTTAAAACATATCAAGCTTTTTTTATTTATGTGTAGATAATATAAAACTTTATGCAAGTGCTAGTATGTGTAAAATTATTATGTAACTAATTGTAAGGGTTAGTTTGTAAATAATGTTATAAATACTATTTTACTCTCAAAAGTGATTGTATTTTGTGTATTGAATATAATAAGTGTTTTTAATTTTATGGTATCTTAAAATACCCATTTTATATTTCTACTCTAATAAAAATGTAAATGTGGGTGACACATTGACATGTGTCAGCATCACAATCATTCTCACCAAAAGTTTCACGTCTCTATCTCTTATTAAATTAATTACCTTAGTTACTAATAATATTATTTTGATACTTTTTAATATTTAGAAATCTCTTTCTTAATGTTATTTCTAACTAAATTGATATTATTAAGAAGTCAATTTTTAAAAAAATAAAAAAGTAATCAAATTTGTGAGTTTTAATAAGAAACTTTTTAAAAATTACATTTTTATACGATTTGTTTTAAAACAAAATGTTTATTTTGAAAAATAAAACCAAATTTTAAAAAGTTTGATATCAGTGTTTTATTATGTATGGTCATTTTTCATACGTAATTTCAATCATATCATATCTTAAAATATTATTTTATAGTTAATAGATTTATTATATAAATATTTTATTTATTCAACCCGTGTAATATACAGTTTACTAAAGCTAGTGTTTTATATATAGTATAGATAGTGTGGGGTGTAAAATTGAAACCTTAAATAGTTACATGTCTACTATTTAAGTTGAAAGCTTACAAAGTTAAAACGTTAACTTAGAAAGTTTACAAGAATGAGATGTAAAAAGTGTGCGCCTGCATTTCTTGTATGTTTATTGTGTTAGTGGACATTAGAAAAGATGAAACAAAAATACTTGAACCTTGGTAAGCTGATCTAGAGAACGAAGCTCTAACAATTGTTTGGACGTTTGGTTTCGCAAGTCCTATATTTATTTAAGATAGAAAGTTTGTAGCATATATCATCGACTTTAATAAACGAGTAAATGAGTACTAGTATGTCATTCGATATGCTCTCACACCCATTTAGTTCATGTAGACGTCACATCATTCATTTCATCATCTTTTCACTAAACCTTATTTGAAATGAACTCATGCTCTTTCACACCCTTAATAACATAAACTAAGTATAATCGATTGTATGATGTCAAAGGACCCACCATACTTTCTTCATGCTCGTTAACTCGCCCCCTTTAAACCCCTCTTATGTCGGGTAGGGTTGGCGTGCAATGCCCGTTAAGGGCCAACTCAGCCATTAATGTATGGGGCGTTAATGTGCAACACAAAGCCTTATCCTATAATTGCTACACCAAAACACATTTAATTTTGTTGTTATATCCTCTCATTCGAACAATTGACCAAAATACTTTCATAGCATTTGATATCATATATATTTATACACCGATTATCCATCCAATCTACAATTGATTTAGGATTTATCTTTAGTATTACATGTATACTCTTACGAACATTATGAGCACTCTGTAAAATGACTATTTTTTTGGTTATGTTTGTCTGCAGAGAAATATTTTTAGACCGAGAAATATGCACAAATAGAATAGACAAGGAGTTATGTGTGTATATTTATATCAAATAATATTTGGGGAAAAAATAATTGTCTTTTTATATTAAACTTTTAAGAGGGCAAAGTTATATATATGAATTTAACTACCTATGATTACAATTTTGTTTTGTTGTCGTTGATTTGTAGTGTTTTTCATTCTGACCTTTTGCGATCATGCATTATTGTTATAAATGTATGTAATATCTAATTATCTTTTCTTTTGTTAACGGCAAATGTGTCCTCATATTTTAAACGATATATGTTATCTTAATTGGATCTATCTATCTGTTTTTCAGCCGGGACCGTACTGTGTTATAATATACTAACCGTAGTTTATGAGACGAGTCTTTGCTCCTACAATTGGGTTATTGGGAACACATATGAAAGAAGTTGTATTTATTGCCTACTTCGTCCATATATAGATATTATTTCGCAAATCAACAACTATTTTGGGAGCATTATGTCATGTAGAAATTATACCGATGGGGTAGGGACGTAATGTAGTGATTCTTATAATTAAAAGGTCATGGATTCTATTATTGTTCAATGCAAAAACTTTCTTAAAATAATAATAAGTGTTGATGTAAAAAAATATATATAAAAATAATTAATCTCTTTTTAACCAATCTTAAATAAAGAACTATAAAAATCGAACAAACATTTGTAAAGTTGTATGTCATATAAACTAAAAGAGAAAACAAGAAGCTATTATGAGATTACACAACCGTCTATCATATCTAAATTAAATGTGTTTATTCGCTTCTTTCAGACGTTTACTTAAAATTTAGTTTTTGATTGAACAATGCTATATCGTTTTCTATATTTTTTAAATCTTCCTACTCTAATAAAAAAGATAATTTGGGTGGCACATGTCAGCATCACAATCACCCTTACCAAAACTTGTTCCTATTTTTCTTTTATTTAATAACTAGATTAAAACCCGTGTATTACACGGGTTGAATAAATAAAATATTAAAGTTTTATAATAAAAAATTAATGAATTATAAAACGATCTTTTGATATAAGATGTAATTAACATTACGTACGTGTGATAAAAAACGATATCATTTTTTAAATTTTTGTTAATTTTTTTTGTTTTTTCTAAAAAAAGGTTTTTGAAACAAATTGTTTCAAAATAAACTGTTTTTGAAAAAAATATCGTTTTTAATAATTTTTGTTATAAATTTGAAATTTAATTATTTGTTTTCATAAGAATTTTATTTTTTTAAAAAGCCACAGGTTTTAAAATATATTATGTTTCTTGAAATTTTTATATGTATTTTTTATTTTTTTTTATAAAAACATTTATTTCTTTACAAATTTCATTTGTAGAAAAATCTTTTTTAAATTAAATAAAAAATAGTTTTTAATATGAAAAGAATTAAATAATGTAATTTGTAATTAATATGATATTTATTAGGAGAGAGAAGCAAAAAAATAAAGTTTTGGGGCTTTAGAATTATGACAAGTGACATACAAAAATCTTATTTTATTAATATTGATAGATTACCTTAGTTACTAATAATATTATTTTAATACTTTTTAATATTTAATAAATTAAGAAATAAAACTATTTATTAAGTTATTTCTAAATAAATTAATATTTTTAAAAAATACATTTTTTAAAAATAAAAATAATCAAAATTGGGAGTTGTAATTAAAAAAAATATATGACATTTTTATACGGATTGATTTAGAACAAAATGTTTAATTTCAACAAAAATTTTAAAAACATGATTTTAAAAAGTTGATATCACAGTTTTATTATTTTAATTATTTCATATCTTAAAATAACATTGTATAATTAATAAATTTATTATATTAATATTTTATTTATTTAAACCGTGTAATACACGGACTTACTAAAGCTAGTGAAAATATATTTATTGGATGTTAACTAATGCTTTGTATTAGCCTTTTCTTTTAACAAGTTATCAAGTTTCTTAAAAACATTCTTTAGTTACTTTACAATGGTTTTTGAAAAGAAGAAATGTTTCAAGAATAGAAAGAATGAGAGACAATACTTCAACATTAAGCGGACATGCCTACCCAAGAGTTTGGCATGTATCATCCACATTTGTTTGTTCACATCTTTTTATTTCTATATATGATAATAGAGTGTTGATTAGAAGATTGTACACTGCTATATGAGCTAACTAAAGAAGAAAAGATCAATTATGCACGCAAATTAGAAATGTTATTACTGTGCTTACTTTGTCTATTAAGTGAAATTTTAACTTGTGTTATTAAAAGAGTTTGCACTTTAAATTCTTATGAATATTTACAAACGTGTCCGGTCACCAATACATTAGTAAATCCATTATTCTGTAAAACCATTTATTTTCTTTGCAATGCACCACTCTTTAAAAACATTCATTTATTTTTATATTATATCATCATCACTAGGCTAAAGACACGTGTAACACACATGCTCAATCCAAAAATATTATTGTTGTTTAAAAATATTCGTAAGTTATAATATTATTGATAATATTTTGTATATCGATTTTTATGTATAACTTTTAACATTGGCTACATCTAATATTAGTAGATTTCCTCTATTAATATTTAAACATCTAAATAATATATAATATATAATGAAATAAACTTATAAATAAAAACTTTAAGCAGTAAACAAATTAAATTGAACATAAAAAATAATATTTCAAATTCATAAACATTCGAAAAATTTATTTGTATACAACATTTGATATTTTGTTGGTTATTTTTTCATCATAATCTAATATCAATAATTTAAAATCTTGTCTCAAGATAATGCAACATAGAGCTGACCATGATCCATGTTTAAAAACAAAACAACTTTGGATAACGATTGTCTTTGGCTCTTGTTTATTGTCATTGTAAAACGCACTACTAATGGGAACTGTATTCTTCAAAGTTTTAAAAAAATCATTTTGTATGAAGGTCTCAAAGTCAATCGTGGAATAAAAGTTTAAATTTTAATATTACTTTCAAATACATCAAAACAATTTGCATATATCAAACAAGTTCCAATCAAACATCTATACTTCTATATACTTATTAATAAAACAATAATTTTAGTGTCATGTGAAGTTCTTTTAAACCTCTACTTTTTTAAATTCCCGTGTAAATATCTATTTGTTCTTAATATTAGTATAGGTTTATTTGATTAAATGTCAACTTTTGATACAAGAGATATTTAGATAAAAATTGAAAATTTAACCCTAAATTAGAGCACATCTTTCTTTGGAAATTAAATATACTATATATTTATTCTTTCTTCAAATAATTCATAAATAAAAACTGTATAAATTACCTATGACAAATCATGAGGGTCATAAAGTTATGATGGTTGAGAAATATTTTAATCACGTATGATTTCATTTAAAAAAGATACCCATGAATTCCTTCAAAATTAAGAGGAGTCGATGAAAAAATCCAGTAACTTTTGTCAAGATTCGAATATATAACGATTATTTAATGGAAACACACAATCAAGGAATCGATTTTATAGATGAAAAAAATCATAGATGATTTTTACGGTTTTTGTTGATGAATTATTTGAAGAAAGAAGAAATATTGGGTATAATTTAATTTAAAAAAATGTGTTCTAATGTAGGGTTAAATTTCTAATTTTTTTCTAAATATCTCTTGTATTAAAAGTTGAGTTTTAGTCAAATGAACATATACTAGCTAACACTAATAACTGATATATATTTAGGCGGAAATTAAAAAAAATAGATGCTTAAAAAAAATGTCACATGTCACTAAAGTTATTGTTTTATTAATAAATATGGACTTTTTGCATTTATTTTCACAACCAAAATTTTATTTTAATAGAATATTTAGCTTTTTAATATAGTAAAATTTTATTTAATGTGTAAATACATTATTAAAATAAAAAGTTTCTAAAAGTGTAATAGTTGTTTCAATTTTTTTACAATTATTAGAATTATTATAAATTAACATTATAAGAGTTTATAAGTTGATAAATGCGTAAATTACGTAAATTCCTAAAGCTTATTAAATACTTAATTTAACTAGTTTTTTTAACAAAAAATCATAAATATTGATGTTTAAATACTAAGTTCAGAATTCTTAGAGTTTATTTTATAAAGGTTTAAGAATGTGTAAATATTTATATACGTATCGTTTTCATGATGGAAGGAAAATGATTAAAAAAGGTTCTTATAGGAGGGCCCTTCATTACCCATTTTGTATGTTTGTGGCTACAAATGTGAAAATAAAAACATCTTAAATATAGAGCCATAGACGGAACTACAATATAAGGTCTGGGGTTAAACGGCCTCGTTACTTTTAACATTTTCATATATAACGAGTAATACGATTTTTCTACTGAACCACAAGATTTTTTAACGCTGATCCTTAAGACTTTTGAACTTACATAATAAATCTATAAATGTTGCATTTGAAAAGCAAAGTAAAAAAACAAAAAAAAATATAGAATTTGAATAAGCACTTCAATTATTTTTTTTCTAAATGATTCATTTAAACAGGGTTTACCTTTTAAAACCCTTTTACATAATCATAAATACTAGGGATGAGCTGGGTATTGTACATGTACCGAACCGATACTGATACTGAAAGTACCCGGTCCCGAACTTTATAAAAAAACGAGTACCGCTACTGGTACCGATTTTGGTATATAGGTACAAGTACCGGTACTGGTACGGTACCGGTATTTCGGTACCCATTACCTCTTTGGTACCCATTATCTCCGGAACATTATTCTTTAGTCTTGTTACATGGATCATGTTTGGTCATGCTATTCAGTACTTGTTTTTGTACCCGTACCCTGTACATGTTTAGTACCCAATACCTATAAAAGTTTATAATAACTAAACAAATATAAAATATTAAAAAACATCCACATGTCTAACAAAAATAGTATATAGACGTGACCATGCATTCTAAATATCAACAATTTCACACATGTTTACCACTCATCAGTTGTAAAACAACACTTACTCAAAAAAAATAGAAGATTGTTTTTGCTTTATGGTGATGAGTTTCACCCTAAAATAATAAACACCGATAAGATCAATACCAATACAAAAAATTTCAAAATATCAAAGAAAGTTAATCTTCGATTTGATCAACTATATTGTCAATCTTTTTTCAAAATATATTATTCGTATTTAGATACTAGCTGGTACCATACGAGACTTTTGGGTAAAGTACCGGTACCGGTCAGTATCGATCCCAAAATGCAAAAAATCAAGTACTGATACCGGTACCTTATACAAATTTTTGGTACAAGCTAGGTACCAGTATCGATACGGTACGGGTACTAAATACCAAATGCTCATCCGTGATAAATATCTCAAAACCTTATTGGAGTTGTAAGTTTAATTGGCTCCAACAAGAAGTTTAGTATTATTTATGAGGCCCTTCTAACCGGAATCACAAGTTTGGACGTTGAGTAAAGACACTAGAGCATGGAGAAAAACGACCCACCAGTGAATAAAAATTATTAATGTGTCATCGTGAAGATCAGCACAATACAAAATTGTGGGAATTAAGGATGTTGACTTGGTATTTGTCAAGCTAATGATGACTACAATAAAAATGGCCTAATGGTATCATGATTAATTTATATTTAGTGATGTACTGATGTAGTTATCAAATGCCATTAAATTTTTACCACCGCAGACAATTAACACTAGTATCGTCCGATCATTAAGACTTTTATTCTACACATATTATTACTCTAATAAAAATATATGTACGAATGACATACGTCAACACCATATTTTTTTCTCATTAATTTTGTTTTGTTTATCGCTCCTATTTAATAATCATATTAATTATTAATAATATTATTTACTTTTTTTAGATTAATATAGTTTTTAATAAATTAAAAAAGAGATCTTTTTACTAATATTATATCTAAGGAAATAAATTTTCACAAAATTAGATAATTTATTAGAAGATCAAACTTTTTTAAAATTACAAAATATTTTATAATTGGTGTTTTTAAGACGTAAAATTTTTATAAACAAAAAATAATTAAAATTGAGAGTTATAATAAGAAATTTTTAAGTATGACATTTTTTAAAACGTTTGTTTTGAAATAAATTATTTATTTATTTATTATAAGAGATTTCAATCATATCTTATTTTAAAATATCAATTTATAACTAATGATTTTTTATTCTATTTAATATTTTTTATTCAACTCGTGCAATACACGGTTTTACTAAAACTGGTTTATATTATATACAATTATCTATTTTATCTCTATATGAATAATACTTTATACTTGTTTTGATTAAAAACATGTAAAATTGTATAAAGTGACATGCCGGCTAAGGCATGAATTATAGTAATTGAATAAATGAATGAATAAAACTCTTTTAATTACTCACAAACTTTGTTTCCATACGTGTGCTATGTCCACCATGGTTAAATGTCTTTCCTCCACCAAAATTGTTTATTGTTTTCTCCAAAACGCGTTACATTTTATTTATCCCCTCATATTTCATCTATCACAATATTCAAGACCTTCATGTTGTAAAACTTTAATTTGTGTTACTAACTTATAATTATGAATGAAAACATGTTAATTTCACGTAGGTAGTGTTAAACCATTGAAACCAATTAAGCACGTCAAACTTTAAAATGACCGTACCAAAATAGGTTATTTGGTTTGGGTACTTAGATTTGGTTAACGTTTTAGTTTTAGTAGCTTGATAGTTAGATTGGCGACTTAAAATTCGAAACGGATTGTGTAAACAAAGCGAATCGTTAATTTTATTATTTATATAAATTTAGAATATGTAATTACATATATGTAATATTTTTATGATAAATATTATACATGAACCATCATTTTCATTATGATATAATATAACGATCTGAAAGAAGAGAACGGTCCTTAGAGAAATTTGTAAGTGTGTTATTTATACCTTAAGGTCATGGGTTTAAACTGTTACATTTCACATTGGTTGAGAAAGTCAACAATGTGCTGGTCATATGGAGGTTTTTTGGGCTATTAAGCGGTATTAAAGTCAGGACCGAGCCAGTCAATCAATGAGGACGTTAGCTCTTAGTAAGGGAGGATGTTACATTCCACATTGATTGAAAAGGGAATCAGAAGCTTTCATATATAGGGCTAAATATCTTCTTTATCATATGCGTTTTAAAACCTTAGGGGGAGGCTCCTAAGAGCATGCTTATTGTCAAAGCATACAATATCTGATATGATGCTTGAGTTGTTACACAAATCATGGAAACAACCTTCTACGTAAAGTGTAAAATAAGATTGTATACATCATAAAAAATCTGGGTGGGATGTCCTGTTGGTAAGCACCCATATCCTTAGCATTGAGGTTATAAGTTCGAATCCTGCTTACGTTAGTTTGCCCCTCTTAGGCCATGTACTCGACCTTAGCTACAATGTAATTATACTCGTCGGTTAGTAGGGTATTGTAAAGATCCAGGGGTTCGCCATGTAAGTATGTTCCCCGCCGTTTACCAACTTAAACATGCAATCAAAGAGAACCAAAATTTACATATTTTGAGCCACACGCGAAAACCAAAAGTAGATGCAGCAATGAGACACAAATCGAAACAAAAGGGGGTGAAGTGTAATACTCCCTTTCTTTTATACCAACATTCATACTAAACACGATGGAACACTAGAACCCCTTTCTCCTCCCCTCACCGGCTCCCCCAAACCACCACCATCGCCGGCGGACCCAACCACCACCACCGCAGCCACCGCCACCGCCACCGCCACCGCTTCCTCACCGGAACACCATAACTACACACAATCTCACACCACACAAACACAAATTCACATATCTATAGATGAGGTGTAAGAAGCACGGTACCGACCTCAGTAGCATCATCGGCGTATGCGCTTCATGCCTCCGTGAACGATTGTTCAAACTAATACTCGCTCAGCAACAATACACCAATTCCGATACAACTCCGTCGCTCCATCGTCCTGTTTCACCATACGCCACCGGCCGGAAAACCACCACCTCCGTCAATCCACCACCAACAGTTCACCGTCCGTACAACAACAACAACAATAACAACAAACCTCGCCTCAACCACAGCCTATCGGACAAACGATTCTACAATTCACCGCAGATAGCGATCAACACCGGAGGATGCATCGGCGGTGGTTCATCATCTTCCAACAGGAAGAAACCGACGCTAATTAGGTTTCCGACGATTTTGAATCTGTTCAGATCCAACAGTCGTAGTAACGGAGACGCCGATTCGAATCACAGAGTTTCCGTTTCGACTTCCGCCGGACGGTCCGGTGGCGGTGGTAGACCGTCGTCGGTGACGCCGTCGCCCGGCGCCGGTGTTCGTCAGAAGAATAAACCGTTCAACGTCGATGAATTTTCAACTATCGGATCCACCACCGGTGTACGGAAGCAGCGGTGTGTGCGAGATCGAGGAATGTCGCCGGCGAGATCCTCCTTTTCCGACGATGGTGGCGGTGAGTTCACTCAATTCAGTAACGGATCGAGTGAGTACGGATCGTCGGAATCGTGTAGACGGACGCCGATGACGACGGTCCGGCGCGGCGGAGGGCGGAGGAGTGTTGGTGAGTTGATATTGTGTCCGTTGGTCGGAGCAAGTCCGAACAGGTTGTTGAAGATGAGCGGAAAGTTGCCGGTGGACGGTGGATTTTCCGGCGACGTTAGGGTTCCGGCGGTGCCTCATCTGGCTTACGCTAAATCGTTTTGCGCCAACCGATCACGGAAGCTTGCGGATTTCGGGAGGTCCGACCCGACCCGTTGATTATTATGACCGTTAACTTTGACCGAATGGATGTACGATCTATTACCCTTTGGTATATATGGTTCGTATTTTCCTTTAAATATTTCATAAATTTTTGTTATAGACCGTTAATTTTCTGTTATTTTTTGAATTAATAAAAAGATTAAAAAACTGTTATAAGTTACGTTGGGACATCTTTTTCTTCTCTCTCTACATATGCACACATATATATATTTATAATTTATAATAAAAAAATTATTAAAACACATGTCATCATTCTAGCATATCAAATGACACGTATCATTATTTTAGCATATAAAAAATTATTTTTTCGTCTCTCTCTCATAATAAATACAAAAATTATAAAAATAATTAATTTGACTTTTTTTTAACTAAAATATCCTAAAACAAATATATGTATATTTGTGTTTCTTGTCTCTTTCATATTGAATGATAATTATTATAAATAAGTAAATTAAATTATTAAACATCAAATATATAAATGTAGTTATTTTAATAATTTATTAATACATATTAAATATAGAGTAATAATTTCTAATTATTTATGTGTTATAACTTTTAAATATATAATAACATTAAATATATTAAATATTCATTATATTTTTATTTCAACAATAGATAATAACATTTTAAAAATAAAATATTAATAAAACTAATGATTTTAATATGTTTTATTTATTCCATCCACGTAATACATAGGCTTTAACCTAATATATGTATATACACACAATCGTCTAGACTCATGGTTAAGATGATATTTTACAAAAACTTTAAAAAGCATTAGGTTGTAAATGTGTCAAGATTGACCAATTAGATTTGAATTTAATAACAAAATATACATATATAATCCAATAAATATTTAATAAAAATATTAATATTATTCGAACACGTTGTTATTGTTCAATCTTGTATGCAACAATCATGTAAAGGCGTCAAGATTGACCATTGAAAAACCTTTATCTCACATAAACAACAACATGTCATCATCGACATCTATAATAAAACAATTATATATCAAACGACAATTGGTCTCAGATGAGACGTTTCATCATCATTGACACTAGTCTACGACAAAACAACGGTAAGCAAATGCTAACCTACAAGGATTGGACACAAAATGTAACCTTGAGTGGTCTCAGATGTCCGGACGATCATCATCATAGATCAAGTATCACAGTGACCATCATTGTGATATGTCGTCTCTGATCGGTTTGCTCTCATCATCACAGACCCCAGGAATCGCCACCATCCAGCCACTTGGCGGACTACGAGTAGAGCACCGCCACCTGCTCCACCTCAACCACAAACAGAAGGCAAGGCGGCAACCATGCCCCCCCCCCCCCCGGTCGCCACTGTCACAAAGAAAGTAGAAGCACATCGACCAACCCCATCTGGAGCTAACCTTGTCTTCGTCGTCGACGCAACAATCACAAACCACCAAGGTTACCCCACTGGCGTCGCAACCAACACAAACCATCATTGTGGTCGAATCGGCCATCACCGGCAGACATCACCACATCATGTCCACAACGGCCACAAAGAAACATGGTGACCATGCCTACCACAACCGGCATTACTATGTCGCAGACCCTAAAAGCCTTTTTTGATTCGTGGTGTGCAGTGAAGGTGGGGGAAAGACAAAACAAAAAAAATGTTCCGTTGAACATTGTTTAATATAGTACTAACTAGACCTGGAAATTTTAACCCAAATAGGTAAACTTGGATTGATTTGGGTAATAAATTTAAACTATTGGGTTGAGTTGGGTTAAAATATATTTCTCAGGGGGTTAATGTGGGTAAACTTTAACACTTCAAAAAGTGGTCAGTGGGTCAATATGGGTTATACAAAAAAGATGTATGGGTCAGGATGGGTTGAGTTAGGCTTTCTCATAACCCTTCTTCTCCATAATCCTAGGGCACAAACTACATCGTTTTCACTTCCCATGACTAATCGCAAAGGACGAACCAGAACCGGTGGTTGAAAGACAGAATTGTTGCATGGAAGACCATCGATTTCATGTTCGTTTGTGTGGAACATCTTCGTCTATGAGACTGAATTGTTGTCATCTTCTTCTTTGTCCGAGTACTAATTTTGTAAGTGTGGTTTCAATGTAGAATCGATAATACGAGTTGTATAGATCTGTTTGATGATCTTTGATTGATTATGGTGCTTGTTGTCATCATCTTCGTTGAAAATCATCAATTTCTTTTAAATCAATTGCACAACCTGCAATTTGATTCGGGTTCGAACTTTTGATGAATGTGTTTCTAATCTCTAAAATTGTGGGTTTTCGTTATTCATATTGCTTCACTTTTCTCTTTAGATTTGCTCTCGATGTATAAGAAATAAAAGATAACCCAAAAAATGTTCAGAGATCAGTGTGTATGTTGAAGTGTAAATGTGTGTTTGCGTGTAAATGAATTATTAAAATTTTTTAATCTATCCTGACCCGAACTCATCATGACCCAAATCCATCTTGACCCAAATCCATTTTGACTTTTTTCTAAAACCAATCCATCCTAATCTAAACTCATCCTGACCCAAACCCATCCTGACCCGTCAACCAATCCAATCCAACCCACCCATATGCCACCTCTAGTAGTAATGTAATGTTTTGTCAATTTATGTTTAGTTTGATCATTTTTAGATTTATCTACTTTATAACATAGATGATCACTTCAACATTTTATTGTGATAATTACACCGTAATTTTATAACTTGTATGCTAATTACGTAAAACATATTTGCATGATAACTTTTAACAATAGATTTATCTTCCCATATATAGGAATGTTTCTTTGAAAACTATTGAAAAATTAAAAACAGTGTAAGAAATCCTATTATTACATTATTATCCCGAAACAAAGTTTCTTCATAATTTCATATCCTTCTACGACAGGAACACAACTAATCACTTTTAAGTTTTAACGTCAAATGTTATTTTTTTTCTCCATTTCTTCTAATTTCTTAAAACAAAGGCATCAGGGAATTCAATTGTACCATTGCATTAAGCATCACCATCATTTCACCTATACACATACCAATTAAATATATGGATATAGCAACAATATCCGGGTGGTATTTTTATTTTTGATGATTTTTTGTTTCTTTTTCTAATGGCTTTGACAGTTTATCGATCCTAGTAATATCAAACTTGTAATTTTATATTTCTTTGAACATTAAAGCCTGACACTAGGAAGATTTAGTATGGGTATTGCATGTGCACTTTAGTACTTTGCTCTGCAACTTGTAACGCTAAAAAAAACAAGGAATGCTAAAAAATACTAAAGGGTTGTTTGATGATTGTTAAATGATTAAGTACTCAACTAATAAAATGTTTAAATCATTAAACGTTGAATCATTAAGAAGTCTGAACCATTAAAAACTATTATATCATTTAACTATTTAGAGACAAATGTCTGACCAATTCAGATAATATGTCTTAAACATTCAACATTAGACTTCTTAACCATTTATCAACAGTATAATGCTTAACATTCAGAGGTAAATGTCTTAACCATTCAGACATATGTTCGCGAAACAAACAGTTTGAATCATTAAATATTGAATCATTCAGACATTTGAACAATTAAGAGACTGATTAAGAGGCTGTCAAACAACCCCTAAGTACATTATTTTTTTTCTTAACATTATATCACTGTGGGTCCAGATTCCGTATGTATAAAATGTTGTAAAAAAGATGCATAAATGTATCCTTTAAATGACACATCAATGATGATCTTATATCTATCAATTTTGTTGTGCACCTAAACTTTCAAATGCCAAGTTTTACTGCCACAAGAGAGAAAATTAGAAGTTTAATAACTTTATATTCATAAAATATTGAGACCAATGTAAATAATAAAGGACCAAAACACACAAAAAAAATCAAAATATGTTGTATAGAAAAGTTATTCATGTTTAGAGAAAAAAGATGTAACACCCGAATATTTATTATTTTGAAGCGGTGAAAAAAGAAAAGAAAATAAAGTCCAAAAGTCGAGGGACCAAACTCGCCAACGAAGAAAAGTTGGGAAATGTGGTGATATTAGTAGGGAGAGGGCAGCCCACTCTCCCCACACACCCCACATTTCAGCTTCATAAAGAGAAGAAGAGAGAAAGAAGAGAAAAAGAGAAAAAGTGTTGGTTCGGGTCGGTTCGGGTCGCCAAAATCGTCGTGAAGCAAGCCAAATCGGAGCTCTTGTCGTTGTGCTCGTTTAGATGAGTTCTAGGACCCCTCTTTTACATGTTTTTGAATGATTTTGGGGCTGGAACACATCTGAAAACCCTTTTTCGCGTTTTTGGGTGAAAACCCGTATGTATGCGTGTATGTATGTGTAGGACCCGTTTGGGGCTTGATTTCTTGCTTGGTTGTGCTTGAATAATGTTATGGTATGCATCCCTAAGGTTTAGGATGGTCGATTTAGGCTTAAAATGGTTTTAGATGAGTTTGGAGGCCGAAAACCCTCGGCTGCAGTCGGGATGAACTGCATTCTGCATTAGTTAGGGCTAGGCGACCGATTGGAGGCCGAATGGAGGCCATACGACCGATTAGGGTGCGATTGGGGTCCATTCGCACGATTGGGGTTCATTTGCACGATTGAAGGGCTAGTCGCATGGGGTCATGCGACTAAAGGTCCATTCGCACGACTGAAGGTCCAGTCGCATAGGTGTTCATCCGCATTGTCCATTCGCACGACTGGATGTTCATTCGCATAGGTGTTCATCCGTATTAGTTCATTCGCATGATGTTCAGTCGCATGGAGGCAATGCGACTGAAGGGTGTCCATACGCCCGAATAGGGCTGTTGTACCGAGGAAGGTGTAGATTGACTTCTGACTTTCGGGGGAAAGTGCAGATGTAAGTTTTGACGTAAAGGTTCCCATAAGAGTTTGTAAGATGACGCTTGAGGTCTTAGAAGCATGTTGGGCATGATGATGATGATGATGTTGCATGTTTAGGCTTGTTACGTATGTATGATGTTGCCCTGTATGATGATGACGAATGTGTATGATATGTTCCTTAGTATGATGTGTAATATCTTTCCTATGGCTTTACTTATTATAAGAAATGACCGAAGTATTATGTAATGTAAAGTGAAAGGTAATGAAAGAGGAACATGATGACGAAGGTATGCATTAATGAACGAATGAAAGAAGTCTTGCAAACATTGGATAACAGGGTCCTTCTTTGTGATTGACCAAACGTGTAGTGCCTCTACCGCTTACCCCTAGTACTGTGGCATACGTTTAGCTGTTCATTTGTTGACTTCGGCCCAGTAGCTAAGATTGATGGTTACTCCTAGTACCGTGGCATACGTTTAGCTATTCATTTGTTGACTTCGGCCCGGTGGCTAAGACTAACCGGGGTGTAGCACATGGTATTGGTACGGATGATGTCCGATGCGCAAGTAAAGTCATAATGAACGAATGTATGAATGAAGAAGATAATAATGATATTATCTATGTGTACGTACGATGTGTGATCATGTAAAAGTAACGAATGGTTTTATATGGAAGTAAAGTATGTTGTATTTAAAAAAAAACTAGAACTCACTCAGCAACGCTGACTTTGATGTGTTTCCAGTTGGCAGGTAATGTTTGTTGAGGATGGCACGGGCGACTACTCAGCTCTTTTGGGGATGGCATTCTTTTGATTAATGTTTTTGCATTGTAATGCGAACAAGCTATTTTGTAATGAATGTTGTATTAATTTGCAAAAGCATTTACATGGAAATGAAAGATTGTTTTAGTTTTCCGCTGCGATTTATGAAATAAAAATGTAATTATACGTTTTGTGTGCGATGAGAACCCAGCTGTAAACGTCCCGGGAACGGGGCCTTACAAAAGAGAAATTAAAGTAATATCAACAATTGGGTGTTTTTTCTAGATATATCAATCCAAATCATTTAGGCCGGTGAGTGAGATTTCTTCACTTGAATCTTAATCCGTGAATAAAATATTTGATGGAATAAATCAAATACTTTTCTGTGAGAATTTTAGGAATTAATCTCAGCCACTCATTTTTTATCACATGCAATCACATGTCATTTCCCTTTGTTTTTTAAACGTTCGTAACTTTTTTTCACGACATCATTTTTTCAAAAAAATTCACCATAAAATTCAGTATTTTTTTATCTTTCCAACGCCTACCATATTCATATACTTTTCTAAAAAAATCGTACATCTGTTGTTTACATATGTGTAAATCTAGTTATACACATGTGTAGTACTGGATTTACACATGTGTAAATCCGATATTACACATGTGTAAAATGAATTCCGTTAAGAAAACAGAATTTTTTTATTTTTTATATTTTTTATGAAAGATGGAAAGTTGGGGAACATTTTTGTGTTTTTAATTTTTTAATTTTTATGTTATTTATTGATTTATAAATTTTTTAAATATATTTTATTAATTACAATTTTTCCATTGAGAACTAGTGGTTGAGATTGGTTCTAGAGTTCTCATAGAAAAATCTAGTTCTCATTTGATCCCTCCCCCATATATATATATATATATTATATATATATATATATATAATATATATATATATATATATATATATATATATATATTAGGTTAAAAGCTCATGTATTAGATATAGTGAATAAATTCCACATATCATAAAACACTAGTTTTTATAAAGATTTGAATATCGGATGTACTCAAACATTGGTGAAATAGAAAATAAAGAAAATTTATGAATTATATATATCAAATTATTGAGATTTGAAAATTATTAAATTATATTTTAAGATAAATAAAATCTTATAATTTAGTAAGTTTTAATAAACTTTTAAAATAAAAATTTTATTTTTAGTTATTTAAATATTTAATTCATTTTTTTAGATCATTATTAATTTAATAGGAGAGAAATAGAAATGGAAACAAAAATTCAAACTTCACCTGAAGTAAAATACGACAACCCACTTATTTATCTATACTACTATTTAATAGAAAAATCATGGCTACATTTGTAATTTATATCAATTTTAAGATAACATATGAAAAGGTACAAATTTTAATGTGTAATACCATAAGATTTAGTTTTATTATGTCCATTTTAAGCTTTAAATACTTGTACTTCATTATTTTCTAATTAAAATTAAAGTAAGACTATTATATTTAATGTTATTTTAATCTATCTATATCTATTCTACTATATAATAGAACTTTTTGAACAAAACTGTAATTTTAATTCATTTTTAACACTTAAAAACAATTTTGTTACATTTAGTACAAGTGATTGTGTATAAATAACTTGTTATTTAAAAATTTACTTATCTCTATAGTAATACAGATAATGTTTGATATATCCCATTAATCAAATAAAAAAACAAAATGAGAGTTAGCACAATAAGAAAATGTTAGCTAAAGACACAGTGCTAAAAAATTTTGGGATTTTTACATATTTCCCCTTCCTAATGCCTTAAATTACATATTTTTTCAAGGGAAAAAATTAATTACATATTCCTCTTCTTAAAACACATATATTACATATGTATTCATTTGATTAAAATTAACCTATCAGGTGACTATTTTATCTTGTTTTTACTAATAGATTTTTACGTATTAATGTTTTGATAATTGTGTTTTGTGTTTGGAGATATAACTTGGATTACGGTGATTATTGTTTTGAAATGAACTTTTGTATTTGGAGTTATAATTATATAGTTTTTATTCATATAGAAAGCTCAAACTTGAGAAAATAGGTGTTTGATGTTCTTAAGAAGAGAAATGCGTAAAAATAACGTAGTAAAATTATGGATACAATAACTAATTTTAATAAATGGGTAAATATGTAATATATATGTTTTCAAAAAAGAAATATGTAATTAATCTTTTAACTTGGGTAAATATGTAATTAAGATTTTAGGAAAGGGAAATATGTAAATGCCCCAAAAAATTTACACTCTGTCGCACCGCGCGGGTATCACTCACTAGTTATAATAAGATTTATACATAATGTGTATAACTTGTAATACTAAAAATGATGAAATAGACATCATTTGTTATTAAAACTTGTAATGTTATATATTAAAAATCTTATAAACTGCTATTTAAAAGTTAAATTAATGAATTACTTTTCTTAGTACATTTAAATTGACTCCAGTTTCAAAAATCATTTTCATATATTCCAACTATAAACAAACCATAAAATCTTCTTTGTGACTCCATCCCAACTTGCAAGTGTGAGATGGTGATAAAAATGGAGTTTGTAAATGATGAAAGTTTTGGAGATGATAAAAATCAACACGTCTTTCTTCCACTTCTCAGTTCCCATGATGTATTTCTCTTTTGGTATTTAAACTTGTTCAAAAACTTTTGTAATGGCCTCAATCTTCATTGATAAACTATCAATGCAAGAAAACAAGGTTATGGCGAGGACATTTGTCGTCACCATAGGGTGCGTTTTTTGTCGTCATAGCCTATGACGACGACATGTCGTTGCCATAGCACTAGTCGCCACAGATTCGTTGCTATAGCCCATTTTATTGTAGTTGCCACAGATTCGTCGCTATAGCTCATTTTTGAAATATCCGATAAAAAATAATAATAATATAATAAGTATAAAATTATCACAACCAATGATAATAACAAAAAAAAAGAAGAAGCATGCAGATCCATTCCTCGATTCTTATCTTGAAACCAAATACATATATATATATTACACATACATATGTATATGTATGTATGTATGTAACTGTTCTAATCAAAATAACAAACAAGACGATATTTAAGAATTCAAGGAGCTGTTGATTCGCACCCCACCTTCATGTTGCTTAATCCCCCATTAAATATACAATTTGCACTTTGTGGAAACTACTCATGCTCACAACTCTCCCTCTCTGTCAAAAATTGCTGCGATACCCCCCCCCCCACCCACCACACACACACACACCGTCATACACCAACATTTTTCATTCAGTCACGCTGTACTATCGCCCGAGCCCATCGCACAAACGCAATCATCACCGACCGACTTTGTTTCAACCGATCCTTCGTACACTTATAAGGTAACCACCGAACCATGCCTTCCTTGTTCGCTTAATGATACGGGATGTGTAACCTCCTCGATTGTTAGCAGCTAGGTCCGTGGACTTGATTGACGCCAACAAATAATATCTTCGTTATCAATCCAACACACCGGTCGATTCATACAGGCAATGTTCTTATTCCATCCAAGCTCATTGCACCGACATCGTCATCACCTATAAGGTACCCATCAAATTGTCCATTGTTATCGTATACGTCTAGATCTTTCCAACCGTTAATTATATCTCGAACGGTTGTCGATTATTCTAGACAATTGATACTCTTGAAAATTTCATGGGCAGAAAATAATCAAATCATTTTAAGCAATGAGTCAACCGGTTGAACCTTCGCATTGATCAGCTCCATTATTCTAGATCCGGGTAACATCATTGTCCCTCTGTTGCGTTTTCTTTGTATTCCTTGAGATTTTTAAAAAGTGTTGAAATGGAAATATATTAATAGAACAAGATTAATACTTGTAAACACTAATATAGGTTATATATTAGATTTTTTTGGTACTCTGTTTCATTGCAAATTCATAGAACTAAAGAAGGTACCTAAAGTGAAAATAAAGGACATACATTTAAAAATAGAGGGAATAATTTTAAACTTAATCTTTGTTTAAATATATTCAATAAGTGCAAGCAATCTGGAACTTTCTTTTATATAATAACTCGAGGGCTTCAAAATATGTTGTTAGACAAAATAAAGTATAAGTATTTAAGTGATCAAGAGAAACAAATAAATACACTTAGGGACAATATATATATATATATATATATATATATATATATATATATATATATATATATATATATATATATATATATATATATATATATATATATATATATATGTGTGTATGTATATGTATATATATATATGTATATGTATATATATATAATATATTAAGATTATATACTAGAATGATATATAATTTGTAAATAAACTAAGTTGGAAGAAATCTTTTTATAGGTTTAAGCAATAGCTCGGGAACAATTTGAATTTGGAATAATTATTGTAGCCGTTATCTAAGGTACGGATTTCGATCCTTCCTCTCTCGTAGCATGAATACCTCTTTTTCGTGTTCTCTATCTTTGAATTTGTGATATAATTATTGAAATCTATATTGTTGTTACAAGTGTTGAATCATAGTTGGCATTGTTTGCATGCGATAAGATTTAATTGCTTTGTACTCATCGTCGCATGCTCCCAATATTATTGATTATTAGTTATGGTTAGTGATATTTCGCAAGGGTTATGAACCTTAGTGTAACTTATTGTGTTATATTAGCTTGATTGTATCGTATCTTTGACCTCCATGCCCGAGCACATCCGCCTATGGGGACATAGGGCGTCATTATGGCACAAGTGACGTGCTCTATCTGTGGCAGAGCGATTAGACCACAGCGTCTCTACATTATCAATACGTACTAAGTTGTTGCACATATTGATTAGTGTTAAAGGAGGCGTATGAATCGATCCTAGGATATCATTGTTATTGTTTATTGATGTAACATCTTGTAATTTTTTTGGTTAATTTAAAGTTAACTTTATTAGTTCTTTTAAAGACCATGTTTGCCTAATATGAAACTTGGGGATTATTTATGCTTGATTCTTTGATTTCATTGAGTATGTTCCTTTTATTTAAAAGCTAATAATTAGTCTATTGAATTGTGTATTATAATATTACTGATAGATTAATAATAATAATAATAATAATAATGATGTTAATAGTAATAACTAAAGTGATAGTAATAATATTAATAATAATATCAATTTATAAGATTACTAACCTATGAAATGCTTAAAAACTTAAAGTAATTAAGTTAGGGGGGTTAGTTGTCATTTTTTTAAACTTCAAATACAAGGTTTGTGCATAAAATAATAAAAAAAGAAACTACAAGGGGGCAAAGTGTAACATTTTTAAAACCCAAACCAACCCTCCCTTCACCCACGTTTTTCCGGTCACCGGCGGCCAAACTCCGGTGACCACCAAACACCCAATTTAAGACAACTTAAACCATGTTAAAGGTATCAAACGACTCGGAGAAGCACCGCGAACTCGAACCCATGATCAATTGGACCATTACAATCGGAGTTAAAGGGATTTGAGCTAAAACAAACACCTTAATCGACACATAACCGTTAAACGTTCAAATGTTGATGATTGATCACATTAATCGTACAGAAACGCTCGGATAATCATTGCCAAGCTTAATGTATAGTTTAATTTGAGTTAAATCATCCATTAAACATCAAACTGAAACCAAAATGATCGAACAAGAATCGGGACCCGTTCGGCATCTCAACGAACAAATCAAAGCTACATAACGGAAGGGAATGTTTCATTCGATCCCTTTCAATTCCCTGTAGCTTCAATTTCACAAAAATTCTACTAAAATTCCGATTTCAAACCCATTCTGTTTTGCGAGCGAATCGAGGAAAAACCCGAGCACAAACACTTCAATTAGAAAGTAATCAAGTAAGTTAAACACAATTTTATGTTCATCTAAACATGGGGAACAAAAGCCCCATGGTTAATTTGGTTAACAACATCGAATTAATGTTCGATTTAATCCAAGAACAATCTAGGGTTCTTGGATTTGGGGGTGGTGTGTATATGATGCTGTTAAGACTAGGAAACCAAGTTTAACCGCGGCTAAGGCCTTGGTTCACTCGTCCCCCACTCTCATTCTGTACTAGAGGTCCCGGGTTCGAACCCGGCGACCTCCAATATAATTTTTAGGCTTTTTAGCCTTTAAAAAGGTATATAAAATTTTCTGAAAATTATAAAAAATAGTTTTGTAAACTTTGTTTATTTTTAAAGCTATCCTATTATTTTCTATAAATTTATTTCCATAATTACCTTAACAATTTTCTTATAAAATAAAAATTAACAAATATTTTGCCTAGTTTAATCATGTAAAAATAGACTTTATATAATATTTCTTTTAAATCATTTAATTATTATTTGGACACTAAACATTTTATATTTATGGATTAATCATGGTTACTATAGAAATTATATATTTTATAAGTTAAATTCACAAAATTGTTATAAAGGAATTAATTCCTTTAAAAATTTCATACATGATATTGTTCTTGGACTAAAGTATATATAAGATCTCACTAACTAACGTTATCTAAATATTAAAACCCCCAAATTCCCATCAAAACCCTAAATCACGTTAAATCATTAATCTAAATCTTGTAAATATATTCACACTTAGGTACCTTGTGAAGAATTTCGTTGGGATTATTGCATATTATTCTTATTAATCGTCATTTATATACATTTGATCAAGTGAGTATTTCTATACCCCTTTTTGTATTTTTACACTTTTGGGGTGAAACATGTTACATTATAAACTTTGCACTTGTAAACACGTTTGATTCTTGTAAACTTATGGCATTTCACCTGTATGTTGTAGTTAGTTGTACTTTGTAGCTACCATGTAATGTCGAATATATGTACAATCATTAACTATTGCTAGCCTAGCGAAGTCATAGATCTATGGGCCAGACAAGCCTGCTTGGTTGATCCAAGTACACTTAGCTAATCGTATATTCTTGTAAACGTTTAAGACTTGCAAAATTTTGTCGAGGTTTGATTGTGCATTCTGTCTTACATCCCTAGTTTACTTTGTTCTCTAACTTACAACATGAATTTCCATCTTTTATATATCTATGTATTGCAAACTATGGAAATCTCACCAACATTATTGTTGACCCTTTATTTTTAACATATTTCAGGAAATACTCAAGCTTGATTTCTACTCTTTGAAGCTTTCAGATCTAGGAATGGACCTAGATAATAAATGAAATAAAAATGACGTGTTACATCTTATGTGATGTTTTTAATTTCTTTGAGACTTATGATTGTAATGGTACAATTGGAACTTATGTTGAATATATGTTTGGATTATTAATAGCGTTATATGGCGGTGAACAATCTTAACCCTCACACCTCGATGTTTCCGCCGTCAAGGTTGAGGTGTGACAATTGATGAGATGGTTAGGTGTGTGTGCCCACATTCCTATCTCATATATTGGTATATTAGGACTGCAGCTAATGTACATATTGTTAATTGTATATTGTCATCGGCTCATATGAGTATTCCTTTTAGATGATCATTATTATTTGATTTTCTACTTGATCATCTTATTGTTATTATTATTGATTATTGTATTGCTATTGTTTACTTCAGTTACTGAGCATTCTTTGGCTCAGCCGTGTTTTCTTTTGTTGTTTTCCCTCATGTTTATAGCAGGTAATCAAGGGACTCAAGGGAATGAGTGAAGAGAGTTAACTCAAGAAGCTAGCATGAGAACTTTTGAATTAATAAGACGTATTAGTGTTTTAATCTTAAGACTTTATTTGATTTGTTCGAACCTTTGTAAGGATTTAGATGTTTCTTTGTACTTATTTTTATCATTCATGAAACTCTTATTACTATTTGTGTGACACATCAATCCTACTCGGGTTAGGGCGTCACAATTTTAATGTCGTCGCCAAAGATGTAGTCGCTACAAAGGACTATCCCGACGACATGTCCTCGCCACTAAGTTGTCGACAAAGAATTTCTCGTATTATATATTAATTAAAAATTGTAACACCCGAATATTTATTATTTTGAAGCCGGTGAAGAAAGAAAAGAAAATAAAGTCCAAAAGTCGAGGGACCAAACTCGCCAACGAAGAAAAGTTGGGAAATGTGGTGATATTAGTAGGGAGAGGGCAGACCACTCTCCCCACACACCCCATATTTCAGCTTCATAAAGAGAAGAAGAGAGAAAGAAGAGAAAAAGAGGAAAAGTTGGTTCGAGTTGGTTCGGGTCGCCAAAATCGTCGTGAAGCAAGCCAAATCGAAGCTCTTGTCGTTGTGCTCATTTATGTGAGTTCTAGAACCCCACTTTTACTTGTTTTCAAACGATTTTGGGGCTGGAACGCATAAAAACTCGTTTTTGTATGTGTATGTGTTTGACCCATTTGGGTGTGATGTGTGTGATGCGTTTCGTGTATGTTTCCGGGCGTGTGTGTGCTTGTATGGTGTTATGGTATGCATTCATAAGGTTTAGGATGGTCTATTTAGGCTTAAAATGGGTTTGGATGAGTTTGGAGGCCGAAAACCCTCGGCTGCAGTCGGGATGAACTGCATTCTGCATCACTTAGGGCTAGGCGACCGACTGGAGGCCGAATGGAGGCCATACGGCCGATTAGGGTGCGATTGGGGTCCATTCGCACGATTGAATGTCCATTCACACGATTGAATGTCCATTCGCACGATTGAATGTCCATTCTCACGATTGAAGGGCCAGTCGCATGGGGTCATGCGACTGAAGGTCCAGTCGCATAAGTGCTCATTCGCATTAATCCCATTCGCATGAGGTCCATCCGCATTATCCATTCGCACGACTGGATGTTCATTCGCATAGGTGTTTATCCGCATGAGTCCATTCGCATAATGTTCAGTCGCATGGAGGCCACGCGACTGAAGGGTGTCCATACGCCCGAATAGGGCTGTTGTACCCGAGGAAGGTGTAGATTGACTTCTGACTTTTGGGGGAAAGTGCAGATGTAAGTTTTGACGTAAAGGTTCCCATAGAGTTTGTAAGATGACGCTCGAGGCCTTAGAAAGCATGTTGGGCATGATGATGATGATGTTGCATGATTAAGGCTTGTTATGTATGCATGATGTTGCCCTGTATGATGATGATGAATGTGTATGATATGTTCCTTATAATGATGTATGTTATCTTTCTTGTGGCCCTATGTGTCATGTTAATGAATAAATGAAGTATTATGTAACGTAAAGTGAAAGATAATGAAAGGGGAACATAAAGTAAGAATGCATGCATTATTGAATGACGAATGAATGAAGGAAAGGCTTGCAAGCATACAATGAGGTGAGCAACGTGTGGTTGCAAAAGACTCGGATCACAGGCAATCATGGAGATTGCCAATGGGGTGAGCAACGTGTGGTTGCAAAAGACTCGGATCATAGGCATCATTAAGATGGCCAGAGAAAGGAGGTGAGCAACTCAGTTGTTGCAACAGACTCGGACAACGCGTTATTGTGAAATTACCATGAGGTGAGCAACCCTATGGTTGCAAGAGACTCGGAAAGCATGCCATCGTTGAAATTGGCAATTGGGGTGAGCAACTATATGGTTGCAACAGACTCGGATCGCGCGAAGTCGTTGGGACTGTTAATGAGGTGAGCGACCCTGTTGTCGCAACAGACTCGAAGGAACGAAAGTTAATGAACGGAATGATGAAGATAATACTGATATATCTATTTGTACGTACGATGTGTGATCATGTAAAAGTAACGAAGGGTTTTATATGGAAGTAAAGTATGTTTTGTAATAAAACTAGAACTCACTCAGCAACGCTGACTTTTTGTATGTTTTCCGGTTGGCAGGTAATGTTTGCTGAGGATAGCACCCGTGAAGCTCCTCAGCCCTTTTGGGATGGCATTCTTTTGATTAATGTTTTTGCATTGTAATGCGAACAAGCTATTTGTATTGAATGTTGTATTAATTTGCAAAAGCATTTACATGGAAATGAAAGTTTGTTTTAGTTTTCCGCTGCGATTTATTAAATACAAATGTAATTATACGTTTTATGTGCGATGAGAACCCAGCTGTAAGCGTCCCGGGAACGGGGCCTTACAAGTTGGTATCAGAGCCAAGTTTAAGTGAAATAGGTAAATTTCGAAATAAACCTAATCTTAAACTGAGAATGGGATGGAAAGGGAATGGGATGCCCATCTGAGTAGCTACGTGCCATCAGGTATTTTCGTAAAGTTAACCGGTTTTATGTGCGCATGGTATGTGTTATGTGTTAATGTGGATTTAAATACTGATGTAGTGAGGACAGGTAATGCTTGGGTGTGAAGAGTAAAGTAAGTGGCTAATCACAACTGGCCACTGTAATTAGGGACTTACTATACTGAACATAAACTAAGCTCTTCCCTGAATGACTGTGTTGGTGTTTGAATCTTTCAGTGTGCGTGTGATGGCCGGAGGTAGATCTTCGAAAGCTTCTAGGGGTGGAGGTCACGGTGCTGAACCGCGACCTAAGAGAGGGAGACCCAGAGTTGAGAGAGTGGTTCATGAAGAACCAGAGACCCCTCATCCGGAGGGTGACGACGAAAGCGCCAATCTGAGAGCCTCAGTAAAGGAGGCTATTGTAGAAGAAGTCCATCAGGTCATGCAGAAAATCTTACCGTCTGTGGTGACTGAAGTTATTAAGGCTGTACGAGAAGGGGAAAGAAAAAAAGAAACAGATCCTCTGGAGAACAGGAACAACCAGAGCCGGAAACGGTTCTATCTGATGACGAAGAGGAAGAAGAAGAGCCTGCGCCGGAAACGGCACGAGGTTGTATTATGGGGCTTTTATGAGATGCAAGCCCCCTACTTTTGATGGAAACGGCACAGCTGCAGCTGCTCACCGGTGGGTGAGGGAAATGGAAGCTGTTCTCGATATCAGCGAGTGCCGAGAGGACCAAAAGGTGAAGTTTGCTACCCACTCTTTTGTGGATTCAGCTCTGTGCTGGTGGGACAATATTGTCCAAGCTGAGGGTAGTAGGGCCATTGGGAAAATGAAATGGCCTGAGCTGAGAAGGTTGCTGATTGAGGAATTTTGTCCTCATCGGGAAATGGACAAGGTCGAAAGGGAGTTCTTGCAACTAGAGGCGGGAACTATGACGCACCAGCAGTACACCACTAAATTCAACGAGATGGCACGTCTGGTGCCGGATCAGGTGACACCTTTGTCAGGAAAGATTAAAAGATATATTCAGGGTTTGCCAGCGGATATTCGCAGGCACATGATAGCTGCCCTGTCGAGTACGTTTAGGTCGGCAGTGGATTTAGCAGGGAGATTGTACGATGAGAGAACAATGGTGGTGACTGAGGGTGGCAAGAAGAACGGTGGTGATCGAAACTGGCGGGGGAAGAGGTTTGGTCGGGGTGATGCCTCGACGGGTAATAAGAAGGCACAAGCGGATGATCGTCGTGTGGTCACATCAAGTGCGGGGTCGAAAAGGTGTGGCAAGTGTGGAAGGGACCACGGCGGGGAATGTAGGTTTGGGTCAAACTTATGCTTCAAATATGAGAAGGCGGGGCACCTGGCAAGGGACTGTCGTATAGTCCGGTGCTATAACTGTGGTGAAGAGGGTCACGTAAGTAAGGATTGTAAGAAGTTGAGGGCTGAGAGTTCTGGGATGAAGAGAACTGGAGGTGAAGGACCAAGGGCGAGCGCCAGGGCATTTACCATGACACAGGAGGAAGCTAGGACAGACCCTGATCTCGTGTCCGGTACATTTCTGGTGAACCAAACTTTTGCTTCTGTGCTATTTGATTCTGGTGCTAGTAGGAGTTTTATTTCTGCTGCTTTCTGTGCTAAGTTGCCTGTTAGTAGTAGACGTGTTGATGCGCCTTTTGATGTAGAAACTGCCATAGGTAAGTCTACCAGGATTTCGGAGATGATAGAAAACTGTGAGGTGGAGTTAGAAGGTCACAAGTTTCCTGTTAGACCGTTCGTGATGACCTTGGGTGGTTTTGATTTGGTTCTTGGGATGGATTGGTTGGCGGACTTCGAGGCGAACATTGTGTGTCGCAAGAAGATGATTCGGTTGACAGCGCCTGATGGAAGTTTGGTAACGATTTATGGTGATCGGGTTACTAAGACCCCGAAGGTGATCTCAATGGCGGTGGCGGGAAAGTGTATGAGGCGTGGATGTAGCGCCTACTTGGCTTATGTAAAGGATGTAGATGCACTAACACCACAACTGTCTGATGTACCAGTTGTGTGTGACTTTCCAGACGTATTCCCAGAAGATTTACCAGGGGTACCACCTGACAGAGAAATTGAATTTCAGATTGATCTGATACCGGGTGCCCAACCTGTTGCCAAGGCACCATATCGGTTAGCTCCGACGGAGATGAAAGAGTTGATGGAACAGTTGCAAGAGTTGCTTGATAAGGGGTTCATTAGACCAAGTATCTCTCCTTGGGGTGCTCCGGTCCTGTTTGTAAAGAAGAAGGATGGTAGTATGAGGATGTGCATTGACTACCGCGAGCTGAACAAGTTGACAGTGAAGAACCGATACCCCTTACCGAGAATAGATGATTTGTTCGATCAGCTTCAGGGTGCCAGTTGGTTTTCAAGAATAGATCTTCGGTCTGGCTATCATCAGTTGAAGGTAAAGGAACAAGATATCCCTAAAACAGCTTTCCGCACACGCTATGGTCATTACGAGTTTCGTGTCATGTCCTTTGGTTTGACTAACGCGCCAGCTGCTTTTATGGATCTGATGAACCGTGTGTGTCAGCCTATGTTGGATAAATCAGTGATTGTGTTTATTGATGATATCCTGATTTATTCGAAGAGCGAGATTGAGCATGCCGGTCACATTCGAGAGGTTCTAGAGACGTTGAGAAGGGAGAAATTGTATGCTAAATTCTCCAAGTGCGCGTTTTGGTTGCGCGAAGTTCAGTTTTTGGGTCATGTGGTGAATCCTGACGGGATTATGGTGGACCCGGCGAAGGTGGAGGCGGTTATGCAATGGAGGTCACCAAAGACGCCATCCGAGATCCGTAGTTTCTTGGGCTTGGCGGGCTACTATAGAAGATTCATCCAAGAATTCTCTAAGATTGCTTCTCCACTTACTAAGTTGACCCGAAAGGATGTGAAGTTTGTATGGGGTCAAGCTCAAGAGAAGGCGTTCGAAGAGCTGAAGGCAAGACTGACTCAAACTCTTGTTCTGTCATTACCCGATGGAAGCGAAGATCTGGTGGTCTATTCTGATGCTTCCTACTCAGGGTTGGGGTGTGTGTTAATGCAGAGAGGGAAGGTTATAGCCTACGCATCCCGGCAGTTGAAAGTTCATGAGGTTACTTATCCCACTCATGACTTGGAGCTAGCAGCCGTGGTCTTTGCGTTGAAGATCTGGAGGCACTACCTTTACGGGACGAAGTGCACCATATTCACGGACTACAAGAGTCTGAAGTACTTCTTCGAGCAGAAGGATCTGAAGACGATGGTTGGAACTTATAAAGGACTATGATTGTGAGATCCACTACCATCCGGGCAAGGCCAATGTAGTGGCGGATGCCTTTAGTCGAAAGGAAAGGCCCGAACCGATTCGGGTGAAAGCTTATCAACTAATCATGACCTCTGATGTGATGAAGCAAATCAAGGAGTTTCAAGATGAGGCATTGAAAGAAGATCACCTTAACTCGGAAAGAATGAGAGGTCTGGTTGGGGAATTGGGTGAAAACACACTCGGTGTTAGAACTTGATTCGGTCGTGTGTGGATTCCTCGTTTTGGGGATCTACGGGTGAAGATAATGGATGAAGCCCACAAGACTCGATACTCCATTCATCCTGGTGCCACGAAAATGTACCATGACATGAAGAAAGATTATTGGTGGACGGGTATGAAGCGTGACGTCGTGGAGTATGTGAGTAAGTGCCTTACTTGCTTACAAGTGAAGGCAGAGCATCAAAAGCCGTATGGGAAGATCCAACCTTTGGATATACCGGAATGGAAGTGGGAGCACATCACCATGGACTTCATTACGAAGCTGCCACGTACTCCGAAAGGGTATGATGCCATATGGGTGATAGTTGATCGTCTGACGAAGAGCGCTCATTATCTACCGATCCGCGAGACGTATTCATCTGAGAGGTTGGCTGATCTATTCATCAGGGAAATTGTAACTCGTCATGGTGTGCCGGTGTCTATTGTGTCTGATCGCGACATTCGGTTTACATCTAAATTTTGGAAGAAATTTCACGACGCTATGGGGACGAGGTTACATATTAGCACGGCTTATCATCCCCAAACCGATGGTCAGTCAGAAAGAACCATTCAGACATTGGAAGACATGCTCGGGCATGTGTGATCGATTTTGGTGGAAGTTGGGATGACCACTTACCGTTAGCCGAATTCTCATACAACAACAGCTATCATGCCAGCATTGGTATGCCACCATATGAGATGCTATACAGTAGGAGATGCAGAACACCCGTTTGTTGGGGTGATATTGGTTAGAAGGAATTGGGGAGCGTCGAGGTAATTGAGGCTACGACAGAGAAGCTTCAAAAGATTAAAGCCTTTATGAAGGCAGCCAAAGATAGACAGAAGTCGTATGCTGATAAACGACGTAGGCCAATTGAGTTCCAGGTGGGTTACCGGGTTATGTTGAAGGTCTCACCTTGGAAGGGTATTATCCGATTCAGAAAGCGGGGCAAGTTGAGCCCAAGGTGTATAGGCCCTTTCCGAATCATTGCTCGAGTGGGAGAGGTGGCCTATAGACTGGAGTTACCGGATGAGTTAAATGGAATTCACCCAACATTCCATGTATCACATCTAAGAAAGTGCTTAGCAGATGAAGATATGATTGTCCCATTGGAAGATATCGAAGTAGATGAACGGCTCAATTATGTGGAGCAACCAGTGGCAATCATCGACCGAAAGGAGAGGAGGCTAAGGAATAAAGTGGTTCCTCTTGTGCGTGTACAGTGGAAGCACAGGAAGGGATCCGAGTCAACGTGGGAGAGTGAGGAAGAAATGAGACAGCATTATCCACGTTTGTTCGACGAATAACAGGTTTCGGGGATGAAACCTATTTAAGGGGGGTGGACTTGTAACACCCGAATATTTATTATTTTGAAGCCAGTGAAGAAAGAAAAGAAAATAAAGTCCAAAAGTCGAGGGACCAAACTCGCCAACGAAGAAAAGTTGGGAAATGTGGTGATATTAGTAGGGAGAGGGCAGCCCACTCTCCCCACACACCCCACATTTCAGCTTCATAAAGAGAAGAAGAGAGAAAGAAGAGAAAAAGAGGAAAAGTTGGTTCGAGTTGGTTCGGGTCGCCAAAATCGTCGTGAAGCAAGCCAAATCGAAGCTTTTGTCGTTGTGCTCGTTTATGTGAGTTCTAGAACCCCACTTTTACTTGTTTTCAAACGATTTTGGGGCTGGAAAGCATAAAAACCCGTTTTTGTATGTGTATGTGTTTGACCATTTGGGTGTGATGTGTGTGATGCGTTTCGTGTATGGTCGATTTAGGCTTAAAATGGGTTTGGATGAGTTTGGAGGCCGAAAACCCTCGGCTGCAGTCGGGATGAACTGCATTCTGCATCAGTTAGGGCTAGGCGACCGACTGGAGGCCGAATGGAGGCCATACGGCCGATTAGGGTGCGATTGGGGTCCATTCGCACGATTGAATGTCCATTCGCACGATTGAATGTCCATTCGCACAATTGAATGTCCATTCGCACGATTGAAGGGCCAGTCGCATGGGATCATGAGACTGAAGGTCCAGTCGCATAAGTGCTCATTCGCATTAATCCCATTCGCATGAGGTCCATCCGCATTGTCCATTCGCACGACTGGATGTTCATTCGCATAGGTGTTCATCCGCATGAGTCCATTCGCATAGTGTTCAGTCGCATGGAGGCCACGTGACTGAAGGGTGTCCATACACCCGAATAGGGCTGTTGTACCCGAGGAAGGTGTAGATTGACTTTTGACTTTTGGGGGAAAGTGCATATGTAAGTTTTGACGTAAAGGTTCCCATAGAGTTTGTAAGATGACGCTCAAGGCCTTAGAAAGCATGTTGGGCATGATGATGATGATGATGTTGCATGATTAAGGCTTGTTATGTATGCATGATGTTGCCCTGTATGATGATGATGAATGTGTATGATATGTTCCTTATAATGATGTATGTTATCTTTCTTGTGGCCCTATGTGTCATGTTAATGAATAAATGAAGTATTATGTAACGTAAAGTGAAAGATAATGAAAGGGGAACATAAAGTAAGAATGCATGCATTATTGAATGATGAATGAATGAAGGAAAGGCTTGCAAGCATACAATGAGGTGAGAAACGTGTGGTTGCAAAAGACTCGGATCACAGGCAATCATGGAGATTGCCAATGGGGTGAGCAACGTGTGGTTGCAAAAGACTCGGATCATAGGCATCATTAAGATGGCCAGAGAAAGGAGGTGAGCAACTCAGTTGTTGCAACAGACTCGGACAACGCGTTATTGTGAAGTTGCCATGAGGTGAGCAACCCTATGGTTGCAAGAGACTCGGAAAGCATGCCATCATTGAAATTGGCAATTGGGGTGAGCAACTATATGGTTGCAACAGACTCGGATCGCGCGAAGTCGTTGGGACTGTTAATGAGATGAGCGACCCTGTTGTCGCAACAGACTCGAAGGAACGAAAGTTAATGAACGGAATGATGAAGATAATACTGATATTATCTATTTGTACGTACGATTTGTGATCATGTAAAAGTAACGAAGGGTTTTATATGGAAGTAAAGTATGTTTTGTAATAAAACTAGAACTCACTCAGCAACGCTGACTTTTTGTATGTTTTCCGGTTGGCAGGTAATGTTTGCTGAGGATGGCACCCGTGAAGCTACTCAGCCCTTTTGGGATGGCATTTTTTTTATTAATGTTTTTGCATTGTAATGCGAACAAGCTATTTTGTAATAATGTTGTATTAATTTGCAAAAGCATTTACATGGAAATGAAAGTTTGTTTTAGTTTTCCGCTGCGATTTATTAAATACAAATGTAATTATACGTTTTATGTGCGATGAAAATCCAGCTGTAAGCGTCTCGGGAACGGGACCTTACAAAAATAAAAAAAATTCTGGGCTATGTCGATGACATGTCGTCGCCATAGACCAACTCTTTTTATTTTTAATATTTAATTTTCTTTTTATTTTCCTAATCTTTTATAATTTCCAGGTTATGAAAACAAATTTATATATTAAAACGAGAGCTAATATTATAAATACCTAAAAGAAAGTTCATATGATTTGAGTTATATACAAACAAAACTATTAATTCAAATATCATTTAAGTTTTTACAAACCATACAAATTAACTGTTTAATTATCACTGTCTTGATCATCTTCATCATTATCAGGATTTGATTTACTTTTTTCAAGTTCATTCATCTGTTCATGCAGTTCAGCACTTGTTGCCTAAGTGCATATTGATTTTAAAATTTTCCCTATATTAAACAACAAAATAAAAAATTATTAGTATTTTTATAAAAGTTCGATAACATAAGTTTTGAACTTTTTTACTTAGTGTTATATGGAAAAGTGAAGTTAGTAACATTTAAAAGATATGCATGAACATATATTTAAATTGAATAACTTACACTACTGGCAACTTGAGGAAAATGAATATGTATGGTCATGTGGGTCACGACCCCTGCCGTTACCATCGTGTGCAACACATGATGACATAACCTACAACAAAAACAATTAATAATCTTAAACATATTTTATAAAATACAATTCAAATCCTAAAACATCTTAAATTTATGTTTTAAAATACAATTCAATTCTAAACATTTTCTAATGCACATTTTAAATCTTAAAGGAATAACCAAATCAACAACTAAATAACCAAATAAACTTATATTATCATCTAGAAACTATTTAAATCCACAAATCAATAACCAAATAAAAAAGTTTATATTATCATTCGAACAACACAAAGTAATAATCAATCTAAACAACTTTTATATTATAATCTAACAAAATAAACTATTATCATTCTAGCAATGCAAATTAATAACCAAACTAAACAACTTATATATTATTATTCTAACAAAACAAACTAATAATCTAATCAAATAATTATTATATTATCATTTTAACAACACAATCTAATAGTCAAATCAATATTTATTTTATCATTCTAACAATACCAACTAATAAACTAATCAAACAACTTTTATATTATCATTCTAAGATACAAACTAATAACCAAATCAAATAACTTATATTATCATTTTAACAACACAAACTAATAACCAAATCAACCAATTAACTTATATAATCAATATAACAACACAAGCATATAAGCAAACCAAACATATTACATTATGATTTTAACACCACATTTTAACCAATAATCAAATATCATAACTTATTTTATCATTCTAACAACACAATTTATTTATCATATTAGTTCATATAAAGAAGATAGCATACACACCTTATAATTTTAACAAAGATGATACAACCCTAGAAGGCTAGAATGGTGGTGGTGGAGTCGTGGTGGTGGCTAGAGGTCCCGGTGGTGGAGGTTTTTTTATAGTGAGGGTGACAGGAGTGGTGATGGGGGTGAAGGAAGTGAAATCAAAGCTAGAAACGATGTTGGTGGTGGGTTTTAGGAGATGATTTGCCGGTGGGGCGAAGGTAGGTCGCAGTTATGGTATGATTTGTTTTGGTAAATTGAAGAAGAAATGATAAGGCAGAATGTCATCGTCGTAGGGTTGTATTATTTTTTTAATTTTTTTATTTGTTTCAGGCGGGATAAACGCGCGCCTAAGTGAAAACACTTATGGTGACGACATGTCTTCGTCGTATGGTTATATTATTTTTTTAATTTTTTTATTTGTTTCAGGCGGGATAAACGCGTGCCTAAGTGAAAACACTTATGGTGACGGCATGTCGTCGCCATAGGTCTTTCATATTTTTTATTTTTTTGTTTTAATTATTATTGTTGTTGTTAATACAATTATTATTATTACTATAATAAAAATAAAAATAAGAAAATAATAATAATAATTATTATTATTATTATTAAATTAATATTATTATTGATTTTCACTAATAATAATAATAATAACAATAATGATAATAATAATAATAATAATAATAATATGAATATCACTATAAGTATTATTATTGGTTTATTATTATTATTATTATTATTATTATTATTATTACTATTATTATTATTATATTATTATTATTATTCATTTCAATATAAATACTATTATTTATGTCATTGTGGTAAACAAAACCTAGGTACCATAACTGTACATTGTTGATTTTGTTAAACATCCATTGATCCAACGTTAGACATCCATTGATCCAATCTTTATGATTCAACGTTAACGATTGTAAACAAACATAACTTATTACCATTATAAATGTATATTTCAATAACCATCTTTATATTGGCTCATAGGTAAGTTTTAACATATGTAATCACCCGAACCATAGAGATCATACATATCTAACATTGTTTGACTCTCACTGATAATACTTAAGCATAAATAAACTTGCATCTAGTAACTCTTGATTAACTATTTGTGACATCCGTCACCTCAAAGTCCGTCAATTAACGTGATTACCCGCTAACTTTTCCTTGATCGTTCATTCCTCATCTTTATTAACTCCTTGTGTGGATATCATACTTGTTATATCATCCTTATGCTTATGCTTTCTTCGTGAATGTGTGCTATGCTTAAAACTTTTACAAATTTCATCACCATTATCACTAATATATCATTTTTATATAACATTATTGTCATTAATAAAACAATTTTTAAGTGCCAATTATCATTAAATACCTTTTTAACACTAATATAACAAACACTTTTAAAGTCGTTTTCAACCGAAACAAACTTTGGGAACTCGGGGGCTAAGTGCAGGGACTAAAATTGTTATTTTGCAAACTATGGATGGGTATAAAAACCCCATTTTCCAGCCCTAACTTCATCTTCTTCACTTCTTCTTCATTCTTCTTCACTTCACATCTTCTTCACCTTTGCACCAAAACCGCCCCGTTTCGTCTCGTTTTCGTCGTCTAGACTTCATCTACAACCTAGGCTACTCCATCCTTGCAGGTATACGACCTTGGTTGTCCCTTTCTTGCTCGTTTTACTATTGTCCATTTCTAGGGTTTCGAGTGTTCGGGTCAACCCAAACATAAGAGGCGTTTGGGTGCGTGTCATGTCTTTCTGCGTGTGCTTCTTGTTTGTGTGTGTTTGTAGTGTGTTTTTGGAAGTCCTCGTCATATAAAACTCGTGCTCGGGGCAGCCGAAGGCTGCTCTGCACTTCAGCAGTCGTGAACCTGCAGTTCAAGCCATTGGGTCTGTCATGCGACTGAGCCGTGCGACTGGGTGAGTCGTGTGACTAAGTCATGCGACTGTGTCATTCGGGCGACTGAGTCATGCAACTGGGGATGTCATGCGACTGAGTCGTGCGATCGAATGAATGTGTGCGATTGAGTCAATGCGGATGAATGATGTGTGCGATTGAGTCAACGCGGATGAATGTTATGTGCGATTGAGTCATTCGACCGAATGAATGTATGCGACTATGCGTGTATCGCAGGACTGAAGACCAATCGTACGAATGAAGGTTCAGTCGTACAAATGAAGCTAATTCGCACAAATGAAGGTTGATTCATGTGTATGGATGTTAAGTCATGTGATTGGGTGTTGAGTGGTACGACTGAATGCCAGTCATGCTGTAACATCTCATATTTTTGTTAACTAAAGGTTAACCTCGTTTATTCTTATAGGGTTCATTGTTGTAATTTATAAAACTTATGAATTATGCAAGCTTATTTCTTTATTTGTCTTTAATTATACAAAAGTGATAATAAAGCTAAAAATTGTAATAATAATAATAATATTAACAATAGTAATAATAATAAAAATAATATTGTTAGTAATAATAAAAAATTTATAGTTACTAAACTTAACAAAGTTTTTAAAACTGTAAGTAATTAAAGTTTAGGGGGGGTTTAATGCCAATTTAGAAACTTTAATATTAAAGTTTGTACATAAAATGTTAACTGTGAAAACCGCAGGGACTAAAAGTGTCAAATTGGAAAACCCAACCCATCTCCCCCTTTCACCCATCGACCGCCGGCAATAGAGGGTCCGGCGACCCTCCGGCCACCTTATAACCACCAATTTTTGGTTGATTCTTGATCCAAACATCGTACTGAGTCCCCCTAGAGTTTGAATCGAACCTGAAGGCAACATTTAATTGTAGTTAAACGTCGGTTACTAAGATGAATCGGGTCTATAACCGACGCCTTCAACCACACAGCCGTTCGAGCATTAAACTTCAATTAATCATAATCGATTGCAAACATCAATTGCACCTGAAAACAAATAAACTCTCGGTACGATTACCTCCCTTATCGTGAACCTGCAACTAGATCAAAAACAATCCTCCGATTGGTTTAAACCGAAATTGGCAAGGGGCTTTGCATCAAGAACCTTATTCGAAGCTTTCCACGAGTTCAATTTGATTTCCATCATCGTTTGAACATCGAACCAGTCGTACGTGTGTCGCGGCCTTAGCATCGATGTTCATCATCAGTTCATCTTCAAATTGGGTAATTGAACACATGATTATGCTCGAAATACAGTGGGGAATCAAAGCCCCATAATTAACTCGAGCATTAACATCGAATCAATCTTCAATTTTGGATTCGAACAAACTAGGGTTCTTAGGGTTTGGGGAAACCTTTTAGTCTGTGTTTAAAAGAATTTAACACCAAGATCTACCGCGGCTGAGAGCCTTGGTTCACTGGTTAAGTCTTGTTCCCCACATCCATGAGGTCCCGGGTTCGAACCCGGCACCCTCATGTAATTTTTTAAAGCCTTTTTGGCCTTAAATTAATTATAGAAAAATTATAATAATTATAAAAATGACTTTTATAAACCCCAAATATTTTTAAAGTCATCTAAATATTTCTTAAAAAATTATTCTTGTAAGATATTGTAATATTTTAATATAAAATTATTTACAAATGTAATAATTAAACATTTTTATAAAAAATAGATTGTTATATAATACTTAAAGACATTAAATTAATATTAGACCTTATGTTTATGGATTTATCATGATAATTATAGAATTTAAATATAATTTTATAAATAAAATCACAAGTTATTTACAAAGGATCAATTTCCTTAAAAATAAATTTATAAATTTCATAAATGGTATTTTTATAAGAATTTATTAACTTTATAAAAACCCCCAAAATTCTAATACTCTAGTTCATGTTAACTCGTTAATCTTATTATTAACCTACATCTTGTAATATTTATATTTAGGTGCCTTGTGACGTATTATCTTGGAACGACATATATTATTCTTATTGATCTTCAATATATACTTATTGACATGTGATTTTTCCTTGCCCCTTTTTTTATATTTTCACACTAATTTGGGGTGAAACATGATTACTTATACATAATGCACTTATAAACGTTTGAGACTTGTAATGCACTTGCAATTCATCTTTATATTTTGTCATGGTTATTTGTGTGTTGTAAGTGATTATATGAGATACATAGTTTGTTTACAATCATTAACTATTGCTAGCCTGACGACGTCTTAGATCTTTGGGCCTGACAAGCCTATTTGGTGCTAAAGTCGATGTATTGCCGATTCCTGATGACGTATGCTTGTTCATCATGGGAACCAAATACACTTAGCCAATCTTATATACTTGTAATCAAGTCGAGGTTTGGTTGTAACGATATGTGTTCTATAACCTTACTAACTTATAACCTATGACATGAATTGCTACTTATAACTTTATCTTATTATGTATGAAAACCTTAAAAACTCACCAACTATTTATAGTTGACCTTTTATTTTTATCATGTTTCAGGAAATCCCTAAGTTTAAAGTGGACTTTTGAAGCTTGCAATAAAACTAGGACTTGGACCTAGTTTAATAAATAAAATGTTTATGTAATGTTTTGTTTTGTTTGAAACTTATTTCCTGTTTGAAACTTATGTTTGTTATGCCCTTTGAAACTTATAATTTTAATTTTTACATTTAAATATAGCGTTATGTGGTTGTGAACAATCTTAACCCTCACATCTCGACGTTTCCACCGTCAAGGTTGGGGTGTGACACATGCGAATGAAGGCTCAATCGTACGAATGAAGCTGATTCATACGAATAAGGGTTGATTCGTGCGAACGGAGTGTTGAGTTGTGCATCTGGTCTGTTATGCGATTGAAGTTGTTGTGTGTGTGAATCCCTTCTGTTTGACGTGTGATGTTGAGGTAACATTAACACAGTGTCATTGCTTGACCATAAAGATTAAAGTCAATGCTATCAACATACAGATACTATTCCAATTTTAATCAACCTAACATTTTACAATTATCAACAACTCATTTGGGACTACAAATATTTAACAAGTACTTTCTCTTATAACAATAGGATCTTTACACAAATATCATCAGCAATGACGACTACTTCTAGTACCTGGATCAACATAAGATCTGATATGTGTGTCGCTTGTGTGTGTTACCCGCGACTGACCCGATGCAACCCGAACCGACCGAATATTACTATGTGCTTTATACATATCATTAATGCTTAACAATAACTGTCAATAGGTGTTTGACTGTTCATTACATACAACTGTTGGGAACTTTGATCATTCATACTTACCACCTAACAAGTGAGTTTCGTGGCCCCTTTTCATGCTTATACAACTTTTCAATCATTTACAAACTTGGGGGAAAAGTATGCTCACCCACTTTTCATGTTGTACAACATACATACAATTTACATACTTGGAATCAACGTGCTAATTTTTTGTGAGTACTTATCTGATATATGCTTGAGTCTGTTGTGTGGTTCTTTCTTACAACCATTTAATTCCAGTGTGGAACCGACGGATAGGTATTAGTAGTACTACTGGGTTGACACCCCCACCCTCGTTTGTTGGTATACTAGTTAGTACCAACAGTCGTTATGAACGGGCCTTGGGTGAATATATTCCGACAAGATTCTTTGTGTACGTCATTAGGTTTGGTTGTAAAGCTCACGTCATGTGATTTTGCTTACTTATAACTGTATTCACGGTATTCCGCAACAAACATTATACAACATCAATTACTAGTTTACTTTTAAACCTGCGAGCTCACCAACAATTTTGTTGACCATTTTGAGCATATCTTTTCAGGTGACGATACTATTTGAAGATCTAGGTATGCTGCCTTAGTGGAGACCCTAGGATGCATTTTGTGACTAAACATGCTTAACGAACATTGTCTTTCTAAAATCATGTTGTAGTCTGCTCTAAACATCATACTTTTAAAACTTGTTCCCGGGTTATGGGAAATACATACAATGTTATCATCTTTGTTTATGTGAATCATTTAACATGTTTATGCTTATGGCTATGTTGTCGTGAATATTGACGAAACACGACACAAGTCCCCTTGTTGTCGGGTGTCGTCATGACACGCTTGTCATCATTATTATATTGCATCTCTATCGCTTACCATGTATTATGACGATCCCGTCTCGTTACATCCTCGTGTTTCCGCTCTTAGTGGGGGTGTGACACTATTGAAGACCATCACGGTTACTGGATATGTTTATGTTAGTTGTGAAAATTGTATACTATAGAATGAACAAAAGCATGATAATTTCGTAAAATATCATGCATTGGCGATTGTCACTATTGGATCATAGCTATACTTTGACATATATAATCGGTCATAATCATCATAACCTAAAATATTTGGCCTAATCATCATAACCGAACATATTTGACCTTTTTATACACTTATTAATGATAACTAAGTATAAATAAACTTAATTTACCATTAACAAGCATAATTTCCCATAAATTACGAATATTTTGTTTAGTTTAACACCTATGATCATAATTGGATCATATCTGAGCTTTGACATATTTAATCGATGATAATCATCATAACTTAAAATATTTGGCCTTGTATAACACTCATTGATGATAGTTAAGTGTAAATAAAAATAGCTCACCATTAATAAGCATTATTTCCCGTAAATTACTAGCGAATTGCATAATTTAACACTAATGTGTTTGATCATAGCTAATTTAATACGCATAATTTAATAAGCATCGTAATTCAATTAGAGTTAACCTTTAATGTATTTGATCGACCCTAATCATCATAGCCAAACATATTTGTCCTTTTTATACACTCATTGATGATATCTAAGCATAAATAAATTTAACTTACCATTAATAAGGATAATTTCTCGTAAAATAACCAAGATCGTGTTTAATTTAACACCAATGATCATGATTGGATCATAGCTAACTTTTGATGAATGTAATCAACCCCAACCATCATAACCAAACATATTTGACCTTGTTTAACACCCGTTATGATAACTAAATATAAACAAACTTAACTTATCCTTAATAATCATAATTTCTCGTAATTTACTATTAATGTATATAGCATAATACTAATATTCATAACTAATCATAGCTAAACTTTGACATATTCAATCGATTCCAACTATTTTAATCGAACATATTTGACCATGATTAACGCTAATTGTTAATAATTATAATTATCATAACATATAAAATTAGTTTTTTTCTTCTTTTAACTTAGAAAATAATTGACTAGATGATTGGACATATATCATTTAGTCAAAATTAGAATACAATCTTAAATTTCATCCAATACTTAATCCATATTATACCACTGAAATTCACCTTATATTTTAAAAAATAGTAGTCCTAGTTTATCTTTATCTTTCTTTCAAAAAATAATATTTAATAAAATTTTGTTCCATTTATAAAATAAAATAAAACATATAGTATTATTTTAAGAAAATAATACAACATACACACGATATATTAAATAATAATAATTATTACATTATTATTATTATTATATTATTATTATTATTATATTATTATTATTATTATTATTATTATTATTACTTATAATAACAATAACATGTACATAAATTAATAATAATAATAATGATATTATTATTATTATTATTGTTATTATTATTATTATTATCAATTATAATTATTACTTTATTAATATCATATTTAAGAAAATCATAAAATCTTATGGCGACGAGATGTCATCATCATATAGTTTTCATGATGGCGGGATTATTTCTCTCAATTATTTTGGTAGGAAAAAAAATAATGTTTTGACCTATGGCGACAACATGTCGTCATCATAAAGTTTTCATAATGGCGAGACTATTTCCCACCTAGTTATTTTGGTGATAAAAAAAGAAAAAAAATGCATTGACCTATGGCGACGACATGTCGTTGCCTTAAGTCCACACATAATTTTTAAAATTCTAGCATTTTTACATAAATCAAAATATAAAAAATACCCCTATGGCGACGACAAGTCGTCGCCATAGGGCTAGAATAGCCAAAATCTTAAGTAACCCTATGACGACGACATGTCGTCACCTTAGGGTGACGTATAGCGACAAAATCATGTCGTCGCCATAGACCTAGTCACAATAAAGTCTTTTTCTTGTAGTGTATACAGCTTTTGGAGGTTTAGAGGGGTAGAAGTCCTTTGAATCGCAATACTTTTAGGGATTACATAGGGTGTGAGATCGTATTTCAGGTTTGTAAAATTGGTGTGTACGTGACACAATGTTACATAGGCATGCATATACTTTAAAATGTTGAGTGCTCGAAAAACGCTTGGTTAATAATCTTTTGCATAAGTCCAAAAGGAAAATACACGCGGAGTGTAACATCTAGCCGGTCTAAGAAAATAATCTTTTGCATAAATATATTTTTTACTTCCTTCACAAATAAGCATGACGTCCTTTGAATGTGAGATTAATTCGAAGTATCAATGTAAAAAAGTCGTAAAATCATTTAAATGCGAGCTATGGACCGTTCTATACGACTCTTAGGACATGACTAATCTTTTTAAATGTCAATTTTCATAAACGAAAAAAAAATACGTTTCCAATTTGTAACACTATTATGACATCAACAACTCATTAATGATTTTCTTCCATTAGAGTCACAAGTCTTGCTTTAAATTTTGGTCATGGTCATGGTCAAAAGGAAAATGCACGATTATGACCCCAAATAAATCTTTGAACCATTGATGGATCGAACACATTCATTGCGTGAGTTATTTTCCATATAAATAGAACATGTTTGTTTTTGAATTTTTGATACTAATTAACATCAAATTGCTAGTATAAAATTATCAAATATTTGACATTCAATGCATGAGTTGCATATTCACAAGAGTCATGTTTTCTGAATTTTAACAAAAATGAACAATCTTTCTTCGAGAGATAAAAAATATCAAATTGTCTCTGAAGTTTCATAAGTTGTATCAATTTAGTTCAAAATTTTTATCAAATGATAAACACTTTTAAATTGAAATTAATGTTTTGGAAGCTTCAAAACAAAATTTTATTATAATGATATTTGAATTATAGTTTTGAAACATTTTGTTTATGTTCGGGTATCTGAGAAAAATAACTTCTCATTTTTATTTATTAACACTCTAATATTAACTTGATTGACTTTAGTTATATTGTTAAAAAAATATCAAACTTGATGACATACAAATAAGAATAATATTTTTTTTCTCATTTATGTACAGTTTTGTTTTCTACGTCATCTTTTGTCTATTGTTTTTTATTTATCATTAGGTGTTGTATGTTTTTTCATCGTACTTTTAGAGGTGTGGCTTAACCATTTTATGGCCCCGAGGTGGAATAAAAACCCAAGCGTCCTTTTTCCAATTATGACATCAATACAAACAATGACATGTCTAAGATTTTTGTGAGTGGGCTAAAACGAGTTTGTTAGAGTAAGATTGACAACATGATAATTTATTTTAAGTTTGTTTATCTTAACTTGTTAAATTATTGATGCTCAACGATTATAGTTTATAGACAATGATCGTTATTTATATTTTTATATTGTTTTTTTATTAGAAAGTATAAAAACAGTCTCGTGGTTGTGGTTTATATAGTCGTGTGGTTGTGGTTCCATATAAATAACTAACTTTAATAAACTCGTGTAATACACGGGTTGTATAAATAAAATGATTAATTATAATAAAAACTTATTATTTATAAAATAATATTATAAAATAATATTTGATTGAACATTCCTCGTTATAAACAGGATGACAATTATATTTTCAAACAAATTTTTTTAAAATGTTATTTTTAAAATTTTCTAATTATAATTTCTAGTTATAATTATTTTTGTTTATAAAAGTTTTATCTATAAAAATACTAATTTTAAATTATTTTATATTATTAATAAAGTTTGATGTTTTAGAAAAAATCTTTTTTTGATAAAAATTTACATATTTACAATTACCATTAATAATATTATTTCTTTCTTAATTTATTAAAAATATATTTAATTTAAAAAATAAATTAAATAATATATTAGTAATTAATATGAGTATTAAATAAGAGAGAGAAACAATAATTTTGATGAAAATGAATGTGGTGTTGACAAGTGTCAATTTTAATTACCTTTTTATTAAAGTAGTAAAAAGTAAGATAATATGACTTGAAGATGAAATTTAATATTTGAAATAATATGTCATGATTTATAACAAATATAATTTGGACTTTCATTTGAAGAAGAGGGTCAACATGTCAATTAATGAGCTTTTTAATAACATTTTATGAACGTGTTTCGAGCAATCCACAAGCTTTATTTATTACACATGGTCTGGTCGGGTTCTAAAAATATAGGTTAAGATTAACGAACTTTACAATGTTTTTGAAATTATTTTATATGGTGACGGAAACACTTTTTAGATCATTATATATGACTTTGAATGTATATTTTCATGATCATTATACCATGTACACTTATATAACAACTTGTTTCAACATGATAATCAAAAGTTAAGTCTTACGCCTTTAATATGAAAGAAACCTCTAACGCAAACACATGTTGGTTTTTTATGGTAAGTGGGTAGCAATGAGACATCGTAACCGATAAGAAAACTCATAACTCTCATCGATACCCATAACGCAAACACATGTTTAGTACCCTACTAAATAGTGAGATTAGGTAAGACACAATTTGACCTTTAAAAAAATTATGAAAGGAAAACAACATATGTTGGTTTGGGTGGACTAAACACTTATTATTTATTGTTGTGGTCCTTCATCCTCACGACAAACAAATATACGTGATGTACGGTAAAAGAATCTTCCCTCAAGTACAATGGCAAAGCTAGTAAGATTTAGGTGTTGAATGATAAGTGTTTAATCAATAAGAGGTTTGAACTATTAAATGTTAAATTATTAAAAGGTCTGGACCATTAAAAGCTAGTATATTGTTTAACTATTCAAAGACAAATGTCTGACCAATTCAGATAATACGTCTTAACCATTCAGTACTAGACCTCTTAACCATTCAACATCAGTATAATACTTAACCATTTAGAGGTAAATGTCTTAACCATTCAGACATGTGTTCGCGAAACAAACAGTCTGAACCACTAAATACTAAATCATTCAAATGTCTGAATCATTAAAACGCTGATTAAAAAACTGTCAAACTAACCCTTAATTGAACTAAAGAGGATCTTCATGTACAAAATAATAATATCATAAACCGCATTTTTTTCTTTGTTGATATGTATATTATATCTTCGAGTGAGCCCAACAAACAATCAATTAAGCCCAAATACAAAAGATTAGTTTAATTTTCAATATTTTAACATTATTTTTTTTCGATCAACAAGTTAATACAATACATTAAAATACGTGTTGATAACATAAAAATTTAAACATTTAATGAATGGTTTGATTTATGGTCATAAAACACATCTTTGGCGTGCTAAAGACTTACAATTTAAAAAGATAAACATGTAATGTATAATAGATTGCAAGTTGGTGAATGAACTCGATAAAAGTAACGATTCACAACTCAAATGGATTTTTCACATTTGCATGAGCAACGTATTAATAGAACATACTAGTGACGATCATATGTTTTTCTTGTTTAAATACACAATTGCATTAAATATATGAGGATTATATGCTTATTATTTTTGTTTAATTTTTTATTTAGATACCAACATTGCATTAAATACTAAATTTATGTCATGAAATAGCAAAAATTTAATTGACTAAGAGAAGTAGTATTAAATAATCTCTTTAATTATAGAGTAATTGTTTTCTTCAAATTCAAAAAAAGGAGATTTTGCAAATGTGAATTGTAAACAAAATCAAATTTCTTTTCCTTCTTGCTTGACTTTTGACGGAACAAACCGTTGTTCATTACATTCTACGTAAATTGTTACAATATTCTGGGATCATCAAGAATCTATGTTCTATTGTGTTTAAAATTTTGGTATTTAAACGAAAAAATTAAGCATAAGTATTGTCAATAGTATGTGATTACTATATACGATTAAACAAATCAAAACTTATACATTCCATGTAATTTTTACAATATTTTGGTATCAATAATTTATCAACTAACTAACGAAACACGAGAATACTGCTGTAAGTAATTAGTTTTCATGTTGCAACATGAGAGTTCTCCACTAGTGATATATATATTGTAGGAATTGTTCATATAAAATAAAAAGTCAAACAATTTTATTAATGTACTCAATACAAATGAACATAAAGAAATGATTATGTATCACTTTTACAATGGTAATTTTACAGAAATAGAAGAAACAGAAATGTAAAAGCTGAGGATCGTGTTCAACACGGGGCCCTTAAAACAAATTCCGAGCCTCCCAAGAGAACTCAGTTTGTTTCCCAGGGTACAACAGCCGAAGCAGTTTGTACTGCCAGGATTGATCTAGAACCCGAAGTTGTTTGTAGAAGAGAATCCAGAGAGATAGAGAACCTGTTTTGCTGCAGGTTTTTGAGATGTGTGTTGGTGTATCTTCATACTGAGACACCCTCAGTATTTATATTGGATTCGAACCATAACAGTCACCCAGCCATTAATCCGAATTCGTAACCGCTCATTTAATCCATCATTAACAGTCGTCGGTTACGTGTAAAGTGCACCATCAAAGCGCCACATTGCGCCCACATGCCCACGCCGCGCGTGTGCGAGTTGCGAGTTGCGAGTTAAGGGTGCTTCGCACCCTTCGCGAATCCACTTAGTGTGAAATCTTAGGAAACAATATAGACAAGAGGTTATAGAATATAAACCATTTTATATTCTCTCTTTCCTCCAATGTGGGACACAATTTCCCACACTATTAATTCCTAATGTCACATTAATTTTCATTCAACACTATAATTTATTGACTAAATATTAATAACCATATTAATATTATCAATAAATTTCCAACAATCCCCCACATGAATGGAAATCAATTCTCCAAAAATTCAGCAGTCAAGTGTTGCAGGATAGGTAGGTCTTCCCTTTGAACCTTCCTTTGTGATGTATACTTAGTCTCCTAGTGGTGTGTAGACACGATGTCTTTGAACATACCCTGTTTTATGTAGACGACAATATACATTCACACAACACTCTTCCTGGTTTGATCAACCCCTCATTGTCGTGTCCGTTAATGGTCATGGAACACTTTCCTGGTTCTGCGAGAGCTCTAGGATTGGCGCCTCCCCACAAATCCATTTGAAGCGACCCCACTTCTCTCTAACATAGGTGATTTGGTGAATCATTAAAAGCATCATAGTTATATTGATTCCCACGAATCATCTAACCTTAATATGCTTAACCTCACTTTGGTCACTTGTTCGGGGTACTCCCCCAGAGTGAATGGACTAGGAAGATCGTCACTCCCTTTAGGTTTTAGGGTACTCCCCTATAGTGACTCCGTTGGTCATATGATTAAGTTGTCCTATTGAACCTAGATCTTGGGATCTCCAGTCAACTAGGTTAGGTTTCCCTCATATTCTCCTTTTTTTTCACGGGCTTTAGTCCCATTCCTCTTGACAACTTATAAACTATTTCTGTGCTTAAGCCTTTTGTTAACGGGTCTGCAATATTATCTTTTGACTTGACATGGTCAATTGTGATAACACCCGTTGATATTAGTTGTCGTATTGTGTTATGTCTACGCCTGATGTGCCTTGATTTGCCATTGTACATTGAGGTTCTGGCTCTACCAATTGCCGACTCACTATCACAATGTATGCAAATAGCCGATAACGGCTTTGGCCATCTTGGAATGTCTTCCACAAATTGACGTAGCCATTCAGCCTCTTCTCCGGCTTTATCCAAAGCGATAAATTCCGATTCCATTGTGGATCTAGCTATAACAGTTTGCTTGGATGATCTCCAAGATATTGCTGCTCCACCAAGTAAGAACACATACCCACTTGTTGATTTGGAATCTTTTATATCCGATATCCAGTTTGCATCAGTATACCCTTCAATCACAGCTGGATGACGGGTATAATGCAATCCATAGTCTCTTGTGTATCTTATGTATCTAAGTACCCTCGTTATACTCTTCCAATGTTCTGAGCTTGGATTACTAGTATATCTGCTTAGCCTACTCACCGCGTATGCTAAGTCGGGTCTAGTACATGTCATTAGATACATTAGACTACCAATGATTCTTGAATACTCTAACTGAGCAACACCCTCCCCTCTATTTTTCTTTAGATGTTGGGTGGTATCAACCGGAGAACGTACTACACGCGTGTCTCCCGAGTTGAATTTTTCAAGAATTTTATCCACATAATGTGCTTGACTTAACACAAGACCATCTTGGGTTCGAATAATTTTCACTCCTAAAATTACATCCGCTAAACCCATGTCTTTCATATCAAATCTTCCTTTCAACATGTCCTTAGTAGATCTTATTATTTTATCATTACTCCCAATGATAAGCATATCATCTACATAAAGACATAAAATCACATAACCTCCTGGTGTATCTTTCACATATACACATTTGTCACACTCATTTATTTTGAAACCGTTGTCAATCATGACACGATCAAACTTTTGGTGCCACTGTTTTGGAGCTTGCTTTAAGCCATACAATGACTTGACCAATTACATACTTTACCCTCTTGACCATGGGCAGAGAAACCCTCAGGTTGCTCCATGTAAATCTCTTCTTCTAAATCGCCATTTAGAAATGCGGTTTTGACATCCATTTGGTGTACTTCTAAATTTCTTAATGCCGCAATAGCAAGAACCATTCGTATGGAGGTTATGCGAGTGACAGGTGAGTAAGTATCAAAGTAGTCTAGACCTTCCTTTTGTCTAAAACCTTTGACTACTAGCCTTGCTTTGTATTTATCAATACTTCCATCGGCTTTCATCTTCTTTTTGAATATCCAACGATATCAAAGCGGTTTACAACCAGGAGGAAGATCTACTAGCTCCCAAGTATGGTTGTGAAGAATTGAATCAATTTCATTCTTGATTGCCTCTTTCCATTGGGGTCCTTCCGAAGAAGATACCGCTTCACGATAGGTATTAGGCTCACCCTCAACCATATAACTTACGAAGTTTGGACCAAAGGATTTCTCAATCCGTGCCCTTTTACTTCGTCTAATTTCTCCCTCTTCTACCTCAGGTCGTTCATGTTGACTATCATGAACTATGTCATCAATTTGTGTTGATGAACTTGCACTTCCATCATCAAACCGCGATGATGTAGATGCATGTGTTTGTCCTCGCATTGGAAACACATTTTCAAAATATGAAGCATTCCCCGGCCTTATCTCCATCATAGTGTTCTTTTGTACATCGGGATTCTTGGACTCGTGTACAAGAAATCGATGTGCATTACTGTTTTGAGCATATCCAATGAATATGCAATCAACAGTTTTGGGTCCTAGTTTTTGAGCTTTAGGCGGTGGTACAATTACCTTAGCTAGGCACCCCCACACTTTGAGATACTTATATGATGGTTTTCTACCCATCCATAACTCGTAAGGGGTTACATCCCTTTTCTTTGGTGGTATTTTATTTAAAAGATAATTTGCCGAGAGGATAGCTTCCCCCCACATGTCATGGCTCATCCCAGAGCTTATCAACATGGCATTCATCATCTCCTTTAAAGTACGGTTTTTTCGTTCCGCAATGCCATTTGATTGTGGTGAGTAAGGTGCCGTACATTCATGTATTATACCACTTTTTGCACATAAATCGACGAACGGTGCAACATATTCACCACCTCTATCGCTTCGCACAGCTTTAATTTTCTTGTTTAGTTGATTCTCAACTTCGTTTTTATACAAGATAAATTTGTTGATTGCCTCATCCTTACTTTTAAGTAAGTATACATAACAATATCTAGTGCAATCATCAATAAAAGTGATGAAATATTTGTTGCCACCTCTTGTTGGGTGTACTTTTAAATCACATATGTCGGTGTGAATTAAACCAAGGGTTTCGGTTATTCTTTCAACCGGTTTAAATGATGATCTTGTAAGTTTTGCTTCAACGCATGTTTCACATTTAGAGTTTGTGTCAATATGGAATGTAGGTATGCATTTTAAATTTATTAAACGACGAATAGAATTATAATTTACATGTCCTAGTCTACCATGCCAAACATTTGAAGACTCAAGCATATAAATAGAAATAGTAGTCTTATTCATTTCACTTTTAATAACGGTTACATTCATCTTAAACATACCATTAAGGGCATAACCCTTCCCCACATACATTCCACGTTTAGTAAGGACAAACTTGTCCGACTCAAACACTAAACGAAAACCAAACTTATTAAGCAACCATCCCGAAACAAGATTTTTCCGAATCTCCGGACATATAAGGTGTTGCTCAATGTGAGTTCCTTCCCGGAAGTCATCTTCAAGATCACATTTCCTTCGCCTTTGATGTCGGCCGTAGCTTTGTTACCCATGTAAAGCTTTTCATCACCCTTAACCTCTTTAAAAGTGCTAAAGAGGTCTTGTCACCACACACATGACGGGTAGCTCCCGTATCAATGAACCATCCATGTGGATTGTCTCCCACGAGTTGACTTCTTCCACCATTGCCGATAGCTCGGTGATCATTGCCACTAACGGTTCACCATCTTCATCCATCATATGCGCACGCTCACGCTTTGGTTGCTTACATTGATTAGCACGGTGCCCCGTCTCATTACAATTGTAGCAGAGACCTTGGAAAGGAGGAGGTGGAGGTTTCTTTTTCACAACTCCTTTCTTTGGTCCAAGGTTCACCTTTGGTTTCCCAATTGGCTTTTTCCCTTTACCTTTATAACCCCTTGACGATTGTCCATGTTCAACCACATTTGCCTTTGCCATTGGTTCCACACGGTTGCCTTTTTGAGCCATTTTGTTGTCTTCTTCAATTCGAAGACGAACAATAAGTTCATCCACAGTCATCTCCTTTTGTTTAAGCTTAAGATAATTCTTAAACTCTATCCAACTTGGAGGCAACTTTTCAATCATGGCTGCAACTTGGAAGGTGTCATTGAGAGGCATCCCCTCAGCATGAATTTCATGAAGTATAACTTGTAACTCTTGAATTTGGCTAATCACAGTCTTGTCATCAACCATTTTAAAATTCAAGAACCGAGCCACAATGAATTTCTTGCTACCTGCATCCTCGGTTTTATACTTCTTGTCTAAAGACTCCCATAGTTCTTTGGCAGTCTTTATGTTGCAATACACGTTATACAATGAATCACAAAGACCATTCAAAACGTAGTTGCGACAAAGAAATTCCGAATGCTTCCAAGCATCAATGGCACTCAAGGCTTGAGCATCATCCCCTTCTTTAGGTAGAGGAGTAGTTTTTTCCAAGAACTGTGCTAAGTTCAAGGTGGTCAAATAGAAGAACATCTTCTGTTGCCATCTTTTGAAGTGGACACCTGTAAACTTTTCGGGTTTTTCCGCATGGTTCGCCACAGTGGTCGCTCCCACCGTGGTTGCAGCTAAAGGGGCAGATAAAGAAGAACTCATTGCACTAGAAGACATGTTGTTTGCTGTTTTACAAAAACAGCTTAAGTTAGAACAATTTTCAACAAATTAGAAAAAAAAACAACGAAAATTGAAAAGGTTTCAAACTATTTTCACAGTTCTATAAAATTCAACAAGAGATGTTCTAAGTCCAACTTTGAAGATCACTCGTGAATAATAAAATGAAAACAGTTATTACCACAACTAAGAAAAAAAAATATAAACTATTTTCAGAATTCTATAGAACTCAACGAGAGATGTTCTAAGTCCAACTTTGAAGATCACTCGTGAATAAGAAAACGAAAATAATTTTAAAAAAAAATAACCCTTTTTATTTATTTAATTTTTTTTTGAATTTGTTTTAAGTTTGTAGGAACCGTTCATATAAAATAAAAAGTCAAACAATTTTATTAATATACTCAATACAAATGAACATAAAAAAATGATTATGTATCACTTTTACAATGGTAATTTTACAGAAATAGAAGAAACAGAAATGTAAAAGCTGAGGATCGTGTTCAACACGAGGCCCTTAAAACAAATTCCGAGCCTCCCAAGAGAACTCAGTTTGTTTCCCAGGGTACAACAGCTGAAGCAGTTTGTACTGCCAGGATTGATCTAGAACCCGAAGTTGTTTGTAGAAGAGAATCCAAAGAGATAGAGAACCTGTTTTGCTGCAGGTTTTTGAGATGTGTGTTGGTGTATCCTCATACTGAGGCACCCTCAGTATTTATATTGGATTTGAACCACATTGCGCCCACATGCCCACGCCGCGCGTGTGTGAGCTGCGAGTTGCGAGTTAAGAGTGCTTCGCACCTTTCGCGAATCCACTTAGTGTGAAATCTTAGGAAACAATATAGACAAGAGGTTATAGAATATAAACCATTTTATATTCTCTCTTTCCTCCAATGTGGGACACAATTTCTCATACTATTAATTCCTAATGTCACATTAATTTTCATTCAACACTATAATTTATTGACTAAATATTAATAACCATATTAATATTATCAATAAATTTCCAACATATATAACATTGTTGAATACATCTAGATCAAGACTATCAATATCAAAGCCCACATCATAGTAATTTTCATACAAGTGTTCGTCAAGAAGTTATAATTTGATACAAACGTTATGCTAACGTGGGGTCTGTGGTAGTCATCTGATAGAGCCGGATTCGAGATCGGCGGTCTCCACAAGATTAAGATAACAAATGAAATTGTAAACGAAATTGTAAATGGAATGTTAACAAAAGTAATAACTATTTGCTGCAAATTTTCTTCTATATCTTCTTCATGAAATGCAAGTACGATTTATAGGAATTAAAATGCATGAAGTACGTGGTTAGTGGAATCGTGTGTAACTTTGAAATGCAAGGGAAATTTAACTAACAATGCAAATGGGTCTTCTAATTACATGCAAGTGGTACGACTACTGCAAAGAAGGTGGACATGGGGCCAAAGTTTGACGGATTATGATGGGTAGTCCATATCATCATCCCTAATTCTATTTTGAGAGATGTCATTGGATGTTTTTATATTAATTCTATGTAATATCATAAGTTTTTCCATCTTAAAAATGTTAGAAATTTATTGATAATATTAATACGGTTATTAATATTTATTTAATAAATTAATGTATTGAATGAAAATTAATGTGGTTAATGACATTATGAATTAATTGTGTGGGAAGTCGTCCCACATTGAAGAAGAGAAAGAATATAAAATAGTTTATATTATATAACCTCTTGTCTATATTGTTTCCTAAGGTGTCACACTAAGTGGATTCGCGAAGAGTGCGACGCACCCTTAACTCGCACTCGCCCACGCGCGCGCGCGGCGTGGGCACTGCTTGAGAGCCGCCTTAGTATTTTGAAGGTTGGTTCGAGGGCATGGTCAGGAGCGACTGACCTTGGTGCGAAGTCCGAGTTGTGACTCGTAACAGTTTCCGTTACACGTTGACTGGAACCGACGACTGTTACAGACGAATTAAATGAGAGTTACGATTTCGGATTAATGACTGAGTAATGGCTGGGTAGCTGTTATAATTCGAATTCCACTATAAATACTGAGTGTGGCTCAGTAGAAAGAGACACCAACACAACTCGAAACCTGCAAAAAATCAGGTTGTTTATCTCTCTGGATTCTCTTCTTCAAACAAGTTCGGGTTCTAGATCAACCCTGACAGTACAAACTGCTTCGGCTGTTGTATCCTGGGAAACAAAACGAGTTCTCTTGGGAGACTCGGAATTTGTTTTAAGGGCCTCGTGTTGAACACGATCCTTAGCTTTTACATTTATGTTTCTTCTTTTTTTTGTAAATTGTTCATTGTAAAAGAATTGATAATTGTTTATTTATGTTCTTTTGTATTGATTATATTAATAAAATTGTTTGAATGTTTATTTTATATGAATGGTCTCCTACAAAAAATAATAAAAGAAACAATGTTTTCATCCATTATCTTGTGTCCCACTATAAAACTCAAACAATTAGCATCAATAACACAAAAAAATTGCAGATAATAACAAAGGAATCGATGACATGATTAAATTGAATAAGTAAAAATAAGCTAACCATACATCACCGATGGTTAATTGATTTTACAAATGTTGTTTTTTTACTTGCCACCATCGATAGTCACCACAAGACCCTAGAAACTAACCAGATACAAACCACGTCTAGCACTATTGTTTATATCAACAGTAGGAAACGTCAATATAGCTATAGAAGAACCAAGCGATCTTTCTCTTCCTCTTGGTTGGCCTCTCTCTCTCTCTATCTTTATCTCTCTCCCCATCTCCTCTTCCCCCAATCTTTTTCCTAAACCTACATTAACACAAAGCCAATTTCAAACAACACACTTGGTAAAACGAAACTTCTATTAAAACAACAACCAACTTTGAGTAACCGTATGTTACTCTAGTAAAACCAATAACACTTGTACTCTATAGTTTTAGTTTACGTTGTATGTTACTCTCATGAAACCAATAACACTTGTACTATGCAACTTTATTTTACATTGTTTTCCATAAACTTGTGTTTTAAAATTTAAATTGTAAAAAAAACTAAGTAGTGTTTTCTTTAAATTTTGAATCATATATATTAATAATTAAAAAAAATATTTTTGTTGGATATTTTAAAATTGTTTAGATATCCTAAAGAATATTTATTCAAATATTAAACTTTTATAAACATCATTATTAGATAATGCGTATAAATCGTTGATTAGTTTATCTTTATCTAAATCTACACTTTAACCGCTTGAATTTTAAATCACTGATTGATTTATCTTTATCTAAATCTACACTTCGCACTCTTTAACTCCAAAATTCTATTAAATCTGACCGAACAGGATAATAATTTAATAACACCAACCTTAATTTTGTGTAATTTGATCCTACAATGTTATTGTTTTACTAAAATAAAATAGTGTTTTGTTTGCTTTTTTCTCAAATAGTCAAATTGACCCAAAGGGTCTATCGACTCCGTAACTTCTTGCATCTTCATACTTCCGATCCATAAATCACAGGGATCCGATCCAAATCCTACAGAAACCCCCAATTTTGATCCCTTTATTGCATAAAAAGATTTACTTTCTCCACAATTCATCTTCAAAACCCAAAATCTCAACACCTGTGAGACTTCATCTGCTGTAAAATCAACAACATCAATCGCCAATCAGAGAACCCTAATCTCGAATTCTGTTCGCGTTGTATGTATCGGTGCAGCTTACGTCACTCTTAGGACGGCAGCTTATCGGTGCATGCTACAGATTGAAAACCCTAAAATCTGTCTGAAGAAATTGTAGGTTTTTGAGATTTTGATCGTACTAATTGGATGGGGAATGTATTTGTGAAGAAGCCGAAGATCACTGAAGTTGATCGAGCGATTTTATCGCTCAAAACCCAGAGGCGTAAGCTTGCTCAATATCAGCAACAGGTATTACACAATTCATGTTCATGAGTTTTAAATTAAATTTTAGGATAATGATTGTTTGGAGTAAGATATGTGGTACATACGGTCGATTAAGGGGTTCATTTAGGTTTGATGCTTGCATACATGATCATCTTTGTCATGATTTCATGTTTTTATTACGTGTGTTGGAACTTAGGTATATGTTGATTACATTGTGTGTATCCTCTTGTTTTCACTTAGTTTCGTTAGGGATTTTCCTTTCTTGGTTTGTGGCCTTTTTAGTCTAGATGAAGTGGTACCTTTACATGCTATCTTATTGTTTGCTCGTTGCTATCTTAGGATATGCTCCATGCCTCATTGCCTCTATATATGTACTTACCCCATTATGGTTGCTCATTGTTACTTATTGTGTGTTGCACCTTTGTATGTTAATTATTACATGATGCATTTGACATTATTATTCTCAAAACGGTTGGAGCCAGGGGTCTCATTGGAAGCGGTCTCTCTACCCTTAAGGATAGAGGAAGGTTTGCCCCGATCCTACCTCTCCCAGATCCTACAGATAGTCGGACTATGAGTGGGAGATACTGGGTATGTATGTATTGTGTGTTGGAACATCGGCTTTTCGAGGTGGATAAATAAACAGCTAGATAGCACCTCAGAGAGGCATAGGATTGTTGTAGGGAAAGTGACCTGAAAAGCCATTTTGAATTAAGCATATTATCTAAATATCACATTATGCATTATTTTTTTGGAAATTCTTTTATACGGTTAGTAATGTTTTTTATAAAAGGAAACCCAATTAAAACATGACATTGGATCTATTGAATCAAGATTTGTGCTGAAATTAAAACTCGCAGTGAATGGAAATATGACAAATGAACTAGGGTGTAGTCGTGTTGAAATGAGCAAGTTTTGCACCAACCAATAAGTTGTACACTAATTAAATTGTTGCGAAATTTTATTGCTTGGCACACAGCTTGCTCATATATGCAGCAATGTTCCATGTGTCACTTTCTCCTTTCACCGCATCGTACGGCACATACACGTGTCTCCTGCTTGGTTGCACGGTCAAATCAGCACAAATTTTGCTTATTTGTGCCCACAAGTTCATGTGTCCTGTTTTGATTGGGTTTCTCATTCGTAACTTGAACTCGGTTTTCCTTTAAAAAAGTTGAATGGCTATTTAGGTAATTTGCTTAGGCAAAATGGCTATTCATGTGATTTGGTGAAGTAGAACTGAAAATAGGCGTTTCGAGCTATAATTTTTGTTAAAACCAAATTGAGGGGGGACTCAAGAGTTCTTGTTCATGCAATGGTTTTCTTGAAAGTTGAAATACATTATTGAAAACTTTTCAGTCTAGTGATCATTAGTGAACTAGCTTCGCCTTGATGATGGTTGGATATGAATAAAATTGTGCAGTGATAAGATACCCCATGCATACTATGACACTTTTTCTTGAATGAGTACTTTTGTGAAGTTGATGCCTAAGGAGCTTAATGAAACTAATAAACTTTGGCAAAGTTTTGGGAGTTGGGACAAACACTATTAAACATCATAACTGAGATTACTAGAATTTGATGAACATTAAGTCAAAAGTTATTTTAAGTTTCGGTTTTTTTTTCATGGAAATGATAATGAAAAAAACTAATAGCACTCATGGTCCTTTGGAGTATATAGAATGGACAATATGTAAAAGTTGTTTCTGTTTTATATTCAAGTCTTTTGTTGATAATTTATGAACAATCAGAGGTTATTTTATAGGATCATTACCATGCTAACTTTGATTGATAAGTAATTAAATCTCTAAGATGAAGATTTATTCTGCAGTAAACATGAGCTCAATTTGTTTGGGTGTTGGAAGTTCCATGTTGGAGATTTATCATGCACTAAACATGAGGTTAAGATGTAGAGACGAAAATGGTTGATTTTTTTTGGCATTTGTTTATTCCTTCTGTTTTGAAACTGTAAGACACTTGAGGCCTATTTTTTATTCCTTGATAGATGAGGTCCGACTGAAATAAGCAGTTAATGAACACTTTTTGTTTGTATATGTGTTGAGTGATGGTAAATTACATAACCTTCTGCCCAGGTTCAGGTAATAAATCATATAGTTATAGATATCAAATCATATAGTTTATAGATATCAAATCATAAAGTAGAATTAGAAGAACAGGATATTACCAACAACTAAAAGTCCAATCCAGATTAAAAAAATGGTGGCATATATAATAATCATATTATTTTTATCTTTTTATAGGATCAACATGTAAATAACACTTGCTAGATCTTTGAGTGCTATGTTATAAACAAATAGCAATCTATTTTAATTAAATTATGGTAACTATGATTGAATATTGATATAGACTATCAGTCTAGTCTAATTTAGAATTAGAAGAACAGTATATTACCAACAACTAAAAGTAAAGTATTGTAAACAAAAACCAAGCAGGAAATACATAAAACAAGAACGTCTACAAGACCTGGCTTGATGAAACTGAACTCACTCCTTCCTTGAGTTTAGCAAATGATTCTATGCTTTAGTTTGTTTTTTTTTTCTTTTTTTTTGAGGTTGTCAGATCACATAGTGATGTGTATTTTGAGTTTGTATGCTATCTTTCTCTTCATGTTATTGTTCTACTTAAACCATGAAGGGTAACTGGATGTTAATGCGGATTTGTGTGTATAATAGGGTTACATAGGGTCTCTAAGTATAGAGTTTGATAGTACACATATGTACTTTCTGAACTATGATAATCATCAGCTGTTGATTTTTGAGACTATCACAAGTGGTGAATTAAGCAGATAAACAAAGCCACAGAATAACACTTCGAATGCCCAAAAGCTTTTTGTTGTTATTCAATTGAGTGTGAATGATAAAAAACACCAACTGAGTACAAGCTTAAATAGAAGAAATACCACTAACGTCTACTAACCTGAAATCAAGAAAAATATCCCAACAAATCAGGAACATACTGCCAACTAACATGACTAATTCAAATGAAAGACTTATTCTTCAAACGTAAACAAAAGCCGCTAATTTGCACATGTTAATATGCATGCCACGTAGAGTAAATAAACCACTTGAGGTTGTCATTTAATACTTCCCCTCAACCTCAACATCCTTCAAGCTTAATTGAGTACATAGCTTCTTCAACTTGGGAAGCGGAAGCCCCTTGGTAAGCACATCGGCTAATTGATCACTCGTGTCAATGTATTTAAGATCGATGTCTCCTCGCAAAACCTTCTCACAGACAAAATGATAGTGAGTCTCGATATGTTTGGCATGACCATGGAACTTCGGATTATTCGCCATTTGAATCGCCGGTTGATTATCACACAACAACTTGACTGGCTGCTTCACTTCCTGATTTAAATCTTTTAACATTTGAACCAACCACACTAGTTCTTGAGCTGCCATAGCAGCTGCTCGGTACTCAGCTTCGGCGGTAGACAACGCAACTGTAGGCTATCTTTTACTACTCCACGACACTGGACTAGATCCGATCATGAATACATAACCGGTGGTAGACCTCTTTGTATTCGGGTCACCTGCAAAATCCGAATCGCAATATCCCACCAGATTAGAAGTACATGACTTGGTAAATTTAACACCAACTGTGGTGGTGTCTTTCAAGTATCTAAGTGTCCGACGAACTGCAAACAAGTGTGGCCTTCGAGGATCTTGCATAAACCTGCTCAATACGCTCACTGCGAAAGCGATATCCGGTCGAGTTAGCGTTAAATAGATTAGGCTACCTACTATCTCACGATATTCAGTGGCATCATCGACTTCCTTGCCTTCTTCTGCTCGCAGCTTGCTATTTGGTTCAATTGGTGTTGATGCCATCATTGCATTCTCAAATCCAAACTTCTTGATCAACTTTGTAGTGTACTGTTTTTGATGCAAAACCAATTCATCTTCCTCATATTTAATTTCGAGTCCGAGGAAGTGTTGTAACTTACCCATGTCTTTCATCTTGAAACGTGTCTTCAAATTGTTCTTGAGTTGAATTAGTACTTCTTCTAAATCACCCGTTATGATCAGATCATCAACATATACCAGAGCAATTGCCACTTTTGAACCAACACTTCTTACGAACAAACTAGCATCAGCAGGTGTGCTTGTAAACCCGTTATATTCAAGAAACTCGGCTATTTTTCCAAACCACGCACGTGGTGATTGCTTTAAACCATAAATAGCTTTCTTTAACTTGCAGACATACCTCGGGAATTTAGTACTTTCAAAACCTGTTGGCTGATGCATATATATGGTTCGATCTATATCTCCGTAGAGGAACGCATTGTCAACATCCATTTGACTCAAAGACCACCCTTTATTTACTGAAAGAGCTAGAATCACACGTACGGTTGTCAATTTTGCTACAGGACTGAAGGTCTCCTCATAGTCGAGTCCTGGTTGTTGTGAGAAACCACGAGCAACTAGACGAGCCTTCAACCTATTTACTGAACCATCAGGACCGCGTTTCACTTTGTACACCCATTTACATGAAATGGGTTTTGCATCAACAGGAAGTGGAACTAGCTCCCATGTTTCATTTCCAATTAGTGCAGCTACTTCACTTTTCATGGCTTCCATCCAACCTTCACTTTGGCTTGCACTCTCAAAGGATTCTGGTTCAGTAGGTTCTTCTTTAACAGTAGCAACATGAGCTGTATTTGCATATTTTGGGTTTTGAGTTCGAACACGAGTTGAACGCCTAAGGCTTGGCAACTGAACTTGTGGTTCTTCGTCAATGCTCTCTAGCTGACCTTCACTTTCTTTGACTTCTTCATCAAACCCAAGACTGATTATCTTGGATTCCAGATCATCTTTTAACTGTTGAGTGCCGGGCATGATTTCTTGCTCACTAGACCACCATGAGCTCGCTTTATCGAATACCACATCTCGAGAAACATAGCATTTATTTGTTGTGGGGTCACAACACTTCCAACCTTTCTTTTGTGGATCATATCCCACAAAAATACACCTTGTAGCTTTCTTCTCGAGTTTGTGTCTGAGATGGTTAGGTACAAATACATAACAAACACTACCAAACACCTTTAAGTGACTTACAGTTGGTCTGGTCTTGAACAGTTTCTCATTAGGTGATTGAAAACCAATCCCTTCTTGTGGTAACCGGTTGATTAGGTAGGCTCCAGTCTTCATAGCTTCTGCCCAGAAGCGTTCTGGAACGTTCTTCCCGTGACACATGCTTCGACAGATCTCTGCCAGATGCCTATTTTTTCTTTCTGAAACACCATTTTGCTGAGGTGTATAGCGACATGTGAGCTGTCTCTTGATTTTTGATTCACGAAGAAACTGATCGAACTCTTTTGACAAGTACTCTCCTTCGTTATCTGATCTAAGGGTTCTCACTTTGCTACTTGTATCACGCTTAGCAAGTTCTTTAAACTCTTTGAACTTTGATAAGGCTTCCCCTTTTTCTTTCATGAAAAACACCCACAAGTAACGTGAGAAATCATCAATAAATGTAATCATATAACTCATACCTCCAATTGATTTCTGATTTACAGGCCCAAAAACGTCAGTATGAACCAGTTCTAAGGGCATTGTTGATCGGGTTTCAGAGGTCGAGTAAGGCAACTGATGGGCCTTTCCGAATTGGCAGCCTGCGCACACCGAGTCAGGCTTCACTTCAAGCGTGGGAAGCCCATTTGCGGTTCCTTTCTTCATCATCTTCCCCAACTTATCATAGTTGATATGGCCTAGCCTCATATGCCACAAGTCTACGTTCTGAGTCTGTCTTGTCTTTTCTATATAGGCAACTTCTGCGGACAAAACATACACTGTTTCCTTCCTATGACCTTGTAGTATTGGAACTGACTTGGTTTCCAGGTGTTCAAATACTTTCACGTCATCTGGTCCAAACAAAACATAATTCCCTTTTTCAGTTAGTTGTGGTACAGATAAGAGGTTTTTCTTCATACCTGGGACGTGATACACATCTTCAAGAACGAAGCTTTCTTTGTTCGAGCCTGTTGAAAACTTTGCACTTCCCAGGTGTGCTATTGAATGTCTTGAGTTGTCAGCTATTACCACCACACGACTACCCCCATACTTAACCGGGTTGGACAACCTCTCTTTCTCACCGGTCATGTGGTTTGAGCAGCCCGAGTCGACTATCCACTGGTCCAATTTATTTGGTTTGGGCTCAGTTGTGGCAGTGTACGCTGTGATCTGTTCTTGACCGGCATAATGAGCTTCAACATCCCACTCCTGTTCATCTTGCACAGCCGCGACATTTCCTTCCTCCTGTTGTTTTGACCTGCAATCTTTGGCCATGTGGCCTCTCCGACCACATTGATAGCAACTATAGGGAAATCTTTTACCTTTCTGTCGAGTTCTTCGATCACTAGGCTCTCCTCCTTTTTCTGGTGACTTTGACTTCTTCTCATCGACAGGTTGCTGCTTTGTTGGTTTGTTACGGGACTGCTTACTCCGATACTTGGAGTGACTTCTTTCAGCATACAAGGCCTCGTCTTCGTTTTTAATCGTAACACCACCGAACTGTTTTGCCAAAGATTCTTGACTGGCTAACAGATTCTCAAACTCTACCAGTGATGGTTGAGTTGGCCACCCTTGGATGGCGGCTACAAAGGACCTGAATTCAGGTTTTAAGCCATGAATTATGATCCTTTTCATACGAGGTTCTTCTATCTTTGCCGAGGTATCCAATTCTCCGATCTCCCTGCACAATGTTTTAACTTTGTGGAAATATTGAGGGATGGTTAAATCCCGTTGCGATATAGACAGCAGTTCATTTTCAAGCAATTGCAACTTTGTATCGTTCTTCTTGGAGAATAAGGTTTTCAAGGCATCCCATGCCTCTTTGGGTGTAGCAGCGTCCCGAACGTGATCAAGCAGCTCCTCTTCTATCGTTGTTTTAATGATAAACAACGCCTTCCGGTCTTCACCCTCCACTTGTGTATGGCTCCGTTGGCATCAATCCTGGGTTCTCTAGTATCATCTCCCGCAACTACTTCCCATAAGTCTTGACCAAGAAGGTAAGAACTCATGCACGTAGACCATGTATTGTAATTGTTGTTGCCTAGCTTCTTGAGACCTCCAATCGCCTGGAACTCGGACATCTTCATCAACCGAATTGGCTCTGATACCACTTGTTGATTTTTGAGACTATCACAAGTGGTGAATTAAGCAGATAAACAAAGCCACAGAATAACACTTCGAATGCCCAAAAGCTTTTTGTTGTTATTCAATTGAGTGTGAATGATAAAAAACACCAACTGAGTACAAGCTTAAATAGAAGAAATACCACTAACGTCTACTAACCTGGAATCAAGAAAAATATCCCAACAAATCAGGAACATACTGCCAACTAACATGACTAATTCAAATGAAAGACTTATTCTTCAAACGTAAACAAAAGCCACTAATTTGCACATGTTAATATGCATGCCACGTAGAGTAAATAAACCACTTGAGGTTGTCATTTAATATCAGCCAAATACATAACTATTTTAATAGTTCTTTTTTCTCTATAAAGACAACTTGTGGTTTATATGGTGTATTACTGTATTTTATGGAAAACATATGCAATTTTTCATTTTAAGCTTGTGGTTACACTCTTAGCTTGAAAAAGTTATCGAAGCTGAAAAGCAAGCTGCAAAAGATTTGCTTCGTGAAAAGAAGAAAGAAAGGGCCTTGTTGGCATTGAAAAAGAAGAAAGTACAAGAAGATTTATTGAAACAAGTTGATGCATGGCTTGTTAATGTTGAGCAGCAAGTAAGCAGTCATTTATACCTTAGGTTCATGTTCAGTTTTATTTCCATGATTTTCACAATTAGAATAGTAACTTACACTGTTTGAATATTTAGTTGGCAGATATTGAACTGGCAAGCAAGCAGAAGGCCGTGTTTGAGAGTTTGAAAGCAGGAAATAATGCAATGAAGGCGATCCAAGGTGAAATTAACTTGGATGATGTTCAAAAACTTATGGATGATACAGCTGAAGCCAAAGCGTACCAAGATGTGAGTTAATTTTTTTTGTTTTTTAATTAGACCTCGATATGAGGCAATTTTGTATATACCCCTGAAAACTTGCATATATCATATTTACTCAGAGTCCATGAAACAAAATTAATAACAAATATACTGTATACCACTATACCCATTGAAAATACTTACAATTTTATATTTACTCATTTTATACATACATTTAGAATTTGACCTTTATACCTTTCTCTTATTCCTTACACTCCACACTCTCATATCCTATTGCAAGGTTTTTGGGGAGGGTTTGAACTTTAAAAGACATAAATTTATAAAAAAGGTATATTTAGTATTTACTATTGGGTTAATATGATGCTATCCAAGGTTTTAGGTGGTATATGAAATTATTTCTTAATTTTATAACTTGTCAAACCAGTATAATCCAATATTTTTTTACAAATAATGGACATGCCAATCTTCATCTTGAAGGTGGCAAACTTGTTTATATGGGTTAATCACGTTACTTACTAAAAGATATGTATTGTTGGTTATTGGCCCATTCAAAGTGTACCATAAAACTGACAGTTCTGACAAACATATTAGATTTAATACTAATAACTATTCAAGAATGATGGATAAGGCAGCTCAGGAATGTTGTTAGTCATTTTTGTATAACCATGAGAACACGGAAAACTCTTGAACCCCATCAATACTCTACTAACCAATGCAACCATGTAAAACGTAGATTGCGCTCAGTGGAAGCTAAGCCCTGAGAGCTCTGCTAGAGGGATATGTTAGTCAAATTTGCAACATACATATGTATGTTGTAATCGACTAATTGGTATCCTGTCATTTTTGTTTGTAAACTTGGCTATATGGTTGATAGCATGTTTATCCTTTTGATAAATAACCTTGTTACCAAAAAAAAAAGTAAGAGCCCCCAATCCAATGTTGAGATGTTTTGGTTTTGGTCAGGAAATCAATGCAATCTTGGGAGAGAAGTTATCAGCCGAGGACGAAGAGGATATTTTAGCAGAATTTGAAAACCTGGAAGCTCAGGTATGTTTTAATTCAGTTTATTTAATCTCAATTTCAACTCTCTTGCTGGAATAATTGTTATTATTTTAATTTATTACTTTCTCATGCTGGTACAGATGACAATTCAAGATCTGCCAGAAGCTCCTGTTTCCACTAAAGATGAAGAGAAGTTGGATCTACCTGATGTACCAACAAAAGCACCTGAGATTGTTGCTGATAAACCTCAAGCTGTGAAAACAAAAGGTATTTTCTTTATCTTATATTATTAATCGTTTTATATATCCTTTATATCTATCCCTTATCGAATAAGAATATTAAGTGCGACTCATTTTTTGAAGTAGTAAAATCTAGTACAATGACGTTTTTGCGTGATTAAGTCCTTGATCAACATCTCACATTCATCGTCAAGAAACTATACATAATCATAAAAGTTATTTAATACTCTGTCATTGGACAACCTTCCTTTTTAGCAAGCACTTGAAATTTTCTGTATCTCTTGCGTTTATGTATATATATTTGGTTCTATGTTGAACGTTTCTATATATAGAGATGCTCAATACATAACCAATTTTAAGTAGAGAACTGCTATAACCGCATAGCCGTTTCTTTAAATGTGATAACATAAGACAGTCTTTTGACGTAAATTATGTACGAGTGCTTATGTAGTTCCTGTAATTCTCTACTTGTAATTGTATCTGTACTGTCTGCACCCTCTATACACACATACATAGATCACCCTACACACATATAGATCGAAATTTGACAATCTGTTTTCTGGTTATACTTGGATGAACAAAAATACAGTTATGGAAGAGCCTCTACCAGCATAAAGTGTCGACCACAACAATACCCAATGATACGTGAAGGCATGTGATGCAGTTTATCTACATTCTTTTTATCCTGATCATTATCTCCTTTAACTGGTTGAAGAAAATATTGGTGAATCTTGACCCGCGATCATAATCATATTGTACTTGTGTTTTTTTGAATGGATGCAAGGATAATTGCAATTATGTTGTTGCAGGATTGCATTCAAGTAATATGTACAGTTTTTCTTTTTTTCTTGCATGTGTATGAAACTAAAAGACTAAAAGTTGATACTGAATAAACTTTATTTGCTTAAAGAATTACATGATAAACCCTATACACTACGTGTTTCTATGATTATAAACCGAATGACAAGAAGCCTAAATATTGATATAATCTTGAAAAATGTACTAAAAATCTATACAAAAAGCATAAATCATCAACATTCGGCGAAGCTATCATCTTTGTGTTTGTTCTTCGCCTCGTGATCGTCAAGACACTTCTGATAAACATAAGTTGAAAACCCCCAAATCCCCATAAGAACCGCCACGATCTTGGCACCTTTCAATGAATGGTTAAAAGCAATGGCAGCAGCCAAAGGTGAAAGACATAACGCAAGCATACTAATCACATTTGAAAACAAAGATGACACCACAAAGATCAAACCGACAGCACCAACCGAAGATATCTGCCAAGCGACAGCAGTCCAATCAGAGTCATGGCATACGACAAACTCCCTTCATCAAAAGTCATCACTTCGCCTTTCAACAACCGCCATTCACCACTAGCAAAAAGACCCACAAGCGAAACACATGATGCAACAATTGAAGTGTGAATTTGCAACTCAAGAACCACTGCAAAAGTTTCTTTCTTGATGATTTTATGGAAAGACAGTTGTGTGAGTGAAAGTAGAAGAGCATAAAGAGCCGATGCACCGAGTGTAGCCAATAACCCAAGAGTGTATTTAGCATGACCAACATGTTTTTTACCCGAACGGTCACTAACACCGACTAAAGAGGCAGATAATGTGAGAACAACAATGGAATTTATAATCAAGACTGTACATTTCTGGGAATTTATGAAAAATGAGAAAATTGCACTGAAAACCAACTGAGTTGCACAAATGAGCGAGTAAGTAGAGGTCGATAAGTATGCTAGTCCTACGGAATACAACAAGTTATCACAAGCGATAACGGCACCAAGAGCAACATAAACCAACTTGACAATGATCTTAGGACATTTAGTTGAGGGTTCCTTAATTGAAGGAAAAAGAATAAAGGGTATGAAGAGGATAGGGAATCCCGCGTTTTGAGCAAGAGTTGCAGCCCATTTACAATGTCCGCCTTTTTCGTAGTAAAACCTTAGAAGAAGAATCGCGGTACCTTGACCAATGAGGAGGAAACCGATATTACTAAACACCAAAAACCACCATTGCCACTGTTTGAGGTTTGTGATTGGTGGAAGGCTGGATTTAACTTCATCTTTGGCTGCATTTGTATCTACATTATCTGTATCAAGAAAGAATCATAATTTGAGTATGCATTTGCAGAATTGTCTTCTTAAAACAACAAAGATGAAAGAAATGTAGGCAATTATATGTAAAGCATTGCATTTTTTATGAAACAATGAAAGTAACTAAACATCTTCGCATTCGTAGTCGAGACAACCAAAACACGTTGATATTTCTTATGACCCAGTATCTCTTTTGTGAACGGGATTATGAGAAATTCCCCTAAGGTATAACACATAACGTATCACATGTGAAGCTTTAAAAATTAGCATTCATCCATACAAGTAGTTCACATAGAACACGTTGTCCCTACATCTTTCACATGGTTATAACTTAATCGCCTTCAAGTTTCGGTTCATCATGATCCAACTACAATATTTGTTCCATAACAATTACTTCAGTTGACTTTTGATGTCAAAATTGGCACCAGGTTAAACATAAAATCAACATCCAATTTGATACTGAATTACCCTCACACAAAAATCCAGTCTTGCATAGGTGTTGCAAAGTATCATCTAGTCATCCAAAAAACCTTGAACAAGTTTACAATCCACAAGAACATTTAAACTTAGCCCATTTTGACTCACCAAAGTCAAACTTTAGCTTTTAAAACTTTCAAAATTTCCCAAATCAATAACTTAAAATTGGCATGATTTTTGATGGAGAATACAAATTCAACTCCAGCCCACTTTCTCATTGTATATTTGTATCCCAAAAGTAATATTCCCATTTACATTTACAATATATAACATGAATCAAATTTTCAAGAGAAAAGAGTTTTTACTTAAAAAACAATCTTTTTGCACAATTGCACCCCACTCGAATAAGTGTAGAAGAAGATGAATCCCAGAAATATAATCAATAAACGATTCATAAAAAATGAATAACAAACAATCGCCATTGATCATAATACACAACAGTAATAACCGTTACTCAATTTCTTGATTCTGAAATGCAATCAATGCAAATATTTGCAGAAAATTCCTACTTTTTATATAAAATTTAGATCCATGAATGTGATACCCATAATTATAATCGATATATAGATAGAGAGAGAGTGAAACTAACCTGTCATGTTTGAAAGATCCTTGAAGTTTTTGAAAGATCTGTGAAGTTTTAGAGAGAGAAACAGAAGAAGATGAAGCAAATGTTGTGATGAAAGTGAAAAAAAAACTGTATAATTTTTGGGTGGAGAATTCATATAAAAACTAAGTTTTATGCATGCCATGTATTCACCAAAAATTCGTTCTCAACGATGTCTACCCGCTCATACATGTAATTAGCCTAATATTTTTTCCCCACATGACAATTCTATAATCTCACTCATTTTAGTTTTCTCGTTCACATTATTTATTATATTTTTAAATTTTTAATTAATTAGTTTTTAAATTTTTTCTCTTTCTCTCTTTGTATATTATATATCCAAGTTCTTTTTGAATTATTAATTTCCAAACACAGTTTTTATTAAATAAAAGCTAAATGTTTTTGATTAAAAAATATATAATTTTAGAATCAAAATTGTCTAAAACTATTATTCTTTTCTAAAACAATGAAACGTTTATAAATTATAAAATATTTTAAAATCAGTCCTTTTAAAAAAATAAGAGTTTTGTATAAAAATAATGTTTTACAAAACAAACCGAAACTTTTAAAACAATGAGATATTGATAAAAATGAGCTTTTTTCTGCTAAAATTTTAAAATGAAAGTTTTAAAAATAGTAAAAATATTTTATCAACTAATCAAATTACTTTTAGTCAGGGTAAGGACCTAAAAATTACAACTCCCTAAGCCTAGATAACCCAGATGACTCATCATACAGACCAAATTGTAAGGATTCCTTAAGTCTGATGCAACCCAAAACATCCAAAGTGTCTCAGCAACATGCACTAAGTACTGAAGTAAAGAATGCTTCGGAAGTTTTACACAATACATTAGAAAAACATTCTAAGTGTAAAATCTTCCGAAGCCAAGACCAATATCTTCCGAAGCCAAACATGAAGTCTTCCGAAGCTTCAAGAGACAAAGTCTTCCGAAGCTTCACCCTATGAAGACAGATTTCTTCCGAAGACTTTTAGTACACATGCTTTATCTGATGTACTGTTTCATAAAGCACCTTTTCCGCTGCATCTCTGATAAGTCACCAACTTACAAGAGTTGGTGAAAAGGTCCATGCTTTTGGTAACTGTACATTGAGGTCTTGAGTCTGAAACTTTCCACTTTATGTACTTTATCCTTTTTGTAATGTATAAGGATGTGAGCTATGGCATGTCATAGTCACAAGTCAAAAGACAGATATGCCTTTTGATTCTACAATTGATTTTGTTAGTGTCTAGTCAATTGTATCCAGCTGGCTTTCATAGTATAGCCGGTTGTAGGTTGTAGTATAAGTATTTCAAGTTTCTTGTATCTTAAACATACTTTGTAACACCTGTAAAAGAACTTGAGAAAGCATATACTGCATCCTTGAAAACCATATTCTCTTGTTCTGTCTCTTGCTTTACTTGTGTTCTTTGTATCACTTTTGGTTAACCCAGTTTACTGTTTGATTAGAGTTTAGATAATCTCCTCATTGTGTTGTTGTGTTGTAATTATGTTCAAACCCTTAATCGATCCTGCAATTGGTATCAGAGCTTTCAGGCTCTTGATATAAGATCTAACCATCTTAAGATCCCTCACACACACAAAAACTAAACTCTTCAAATGGCTTCCATCTCAAAGACTGATATGGAGACTGGAACCATGAACAAATCCCCACTGATCACTCTGGATGATTTTGACACCTGGTGCATGAGGATGGAAGGCTTCATCAGGTCTCTTGACTCAAGAATGTGGGAATCTGTTGAAAATGGACCTTTCATACCCAGCACCCCCTCTGCTACTGGTGCTGGTATGATTCCTAAAGATATGGCCAACTACTCAGATGAAGATAGAAAAAGAGTAGAGATTGACAGAAAGGTCATGACTGCTCTTCAGACTGCTCTCCCAAACTCTGTATACAGAGGTTTTAAGAAGTGCAAAACAGCTAAACAGCTGTGGGATGCACTGAAGCTGATGTATGAAGGCTCCTTGAAGCCAAGGAGAACAAGAAAGATCTTCTGAAGCAGCAGTTTGAAAATTTCACCTTAAAGCAGGTGAAACCATGACCCAACAATACTTCAGGTATGTTGAGATTGTGGATACCCTAGTGGATGGAGGAGTTCCTCTTGAGAACAGGGACATTGTAAGGACGTTCATGTCCTCACTTCCTAGGCAATGGACACACTATTGTGTGGTGATCAAGAGGACTGAGAACCTTAAAACTCTTACTCTGACAGAGTTATATGGGATTCTCAGTGGATACCAGATGGAGATGAACATACAAGGTTCATCTGGCAACTCCAACAATCAAATGGGTTCAGCCCTTCATGTGGTTGAAAGGGACAGCATAGAACCCCAACATCATCTCTTATGCTACCCTGACAACTCACAAAAGGGTCCTTTCATCCTTCCGGAGACACCAAGGGAAAACTTTACTCAAGGAAGTCCATTCCAAGAGACAAGTTCTTCTCAGGCCTTTGTGTCTACTGATGAAAGCTGTGGGAATTACCTCTTCACTCTTGAAGACCTGGACTGCATTCATCCAGATGACCTGGAATACATGGAGATAGTTCAACAGATGGCTCTCCTCACTCACAGAGCCAAGAAGTTCTACAAGAGAACAGGAAGAAGATTTCCAAGCAATGCTACCAGTGGAAAGTTTGGGCTGGATAAAAGCAAAGTTAAGTGTTACAACTGTAACCTTATGGGTCACTTTGCTAGGGAGTGTAAGGCACCTAAAGCAAATGGGAGCCAAACACCACCCAGAACAAACTACACTGACAAAGCTCCTCAGTCTGAGAAGCCTAAGCAACATGCTGCTGTTGCTGTTGAAGAAGGAGGCTTTGACTGGAGTTTTCAGGCGGAAGATGCTTCTCCAAACCAAGCACTGATGGCTGACCATGATGAAGCCAAGGTATTGGAACATCTCTGTACTCCTGAATGCATTGCTAAAGTGAATAGATACAGGTCCTACAACTTAGAGATGAGATCCGATCTTGAGTCATTAAACATATTAAAATCTGATTTTAGAAAGTCTGAAAATGATTACAAGTTAAAAATAGAAGATTTGGAGAAAACCATTTCAATACTAAAACATGAACATACAGATTTTAGAACTCAGATCCAAGATCTCATAACTAAATTGACTGAGTGCCAGGCTGAGCTTGTGATCAGCAAAGCCAAGGCAGAGAAAAGTGTTCTTGAAGAAGAGACCTTCAAAAATATGATATCCTCATCCCTGCATAACAAAGTGTGCTATCAAAATAGACAGGGACTAGGATCAAATGAGATAGCTCCTCCACACACAATCTTGTCTGTAAGATATCCTAGGTGTGGAACTTGTGAAGATGAGCTTCCTCTCATAGATCCTATAAGTGAGGATGATGAAAAAGTGATAATGAAGAATTCCTCTAAGAAGAGTGAAGAAGAGGATTCTTCCAAGGGCCACTATCCTTCTGAGGAGAAGAAATCATCTGTGATGACCAAGTCCAAAAGAAAGAACTTGATCAGGAAGAGCAAAAGGAAAGCAAAGAAGGCTCAAGAAATCAAGGCTACTTTTGATGTTAAGCAGAAACAAGTTTTTATCTCTGCAGGTTTCAAAGTAGTAAGGACTGAAGACATCAACCAAGATTCCTCATCTAAGAGTCCTGGTTCATGTTCAAATCATCTTAGAGCAAAGAAGAAGACTGAGCTGCTCTGTACCACTGCTGCACAGCCTGGACCATCAAACTCCAAGAACAGTTCACAGCCTAAAAGAACTATCTCAGCATCTACCAAGATGAAGGTGGAGAAGGGATGTGACCAAAGCCAGTCTTGCTCTCAAAAGGAGACTCTTTTGAAGAAGAAAATGTTATGTGTCATGTGTGAAAATACTTCTCACATTGCTAAGGATTGCCCATACAATCCTAGAAGTACCATCCACATGACCAATACAAAGACTTCAAAGAATCTCAAGAAGTCTTAAGCTTCGGAAGGAAAGTCTGTTTCCTTCGAAAGCTCCAAATCAAAGAAGAAGGTAAATGGAAAATTACCTTCGGTAGTAAAATTGGTCTCGGAAGAAAGGAGTTCTTCCGAAGCACTGAAGTCTGCTGCAGTGACTGCAGAATCTTCCGAAGGTTCAGTCATCAAAACCTGTGAAGTTCCAAAAGCTTCAAAGGTTTTGAAGGTCAAGTCCAAGAGTCCAAAGGTGGTGTGGAAGTCTAAGAAAGACCAAATGACTGAAATTTCTCCATCAACAATAGCTGAAGATCATCACAGTACAACCATAGGATCTATTACTGTTGCATTACCTTCTATTACACTTACTGAGCCCAAGACAAGTACGGCTTGGGTTTCCAAATGTAACTAATCATTTTCTTTGTGCAAGAACAACTCAAGACAAACGGAAATGTCTGGATAATTGACAGTGGCTGTTCCAGGCACATGACAGGCAATAGGTCTCTACTCCATAATTTTGAGAGAATTGATGGAGGACCAGTTGCTTTTGGAGGAGATGAAGGTGGTTACATTTCAGGAATGGGCAAGGTCACAAATGGTAAGCTCAACATTGAAAAGGTAAACTTTGTTAAGGAGCTTGGGTACAATCTTCTGAGTGTATCCCAATTTTGTGATCAAAGACATAACATGCTCTTTACTGAGCATGAGTGCATTGTTCTCAAGCCTGGTGTGGTCATTCCTCATGAGCACATCCTGCTCAGAGCCCCTAGGAAATGGAACATGTACAAGATGGATTTGCAAGAAACATTTCCCTCTGGAAAAGTTTCATGCTTTCTATCTAAAGCCAATAGTGATGAGTCTTTCCTATGGCATAAAAGAATGTACCATGTAAACTTTAAAAACATGAATAAATTAATTAAGCATGATCTGGTAACTGGAATGCCAAAGAAAGAGTTTACAAGTGATGATCATTGTGTTGCATGCCTGAAAGGGAAGTAACATAAGACATCCCATAAGCCTAAGGAAATGAACTCCATCACTACACCCCTACACTTGTTACATATGGATCTCTTTGGCCCCACCAGTGTAATGAGTTTAGGAAGGACCTTATACTGTCTAGTGATCACAGATGATTTTACAAGATTCACTTGGGTCTTCTTCCTTAGAACTAAAGATGAGACTCCTGAGATTCTAAAGAATTTCATCTTAAAGATTGAGAATTAATGTGATCACAAGGTCAAACCATAAGATGTGATCAAGGAACTGAATTCAAGAACCAAATCCTTGATACATTTTGTGATAAAAAGGGTATTACAAGACAATACAGTGCTCCCAGGACTCCTCAGCAAAACAGAGTTGCTGAGAGGAGAAACAGGACACTTATTGAAGCTGCAAGAACTATGTTGTCTGACTCTAAACTGCCTATCACCTTCTGGGCAGAGGCAGTTAATACTGCTTGCTATGTGCAAAACAGAGTTTTAGTAGTTAAGACACATGGTAAGACTCCTTATGAACTTTGGCACAAGAGGAAACCTTTCATTGGTTTTCTCAGGTCATTTGGATGTCCCTGCACCATCTTGAATACCAAAGATCAAGTTGCCAAGTTTGCTAAGAAATCAGACGATGGACACTTCATTGGATACTCTTCCCAAGCTAAAGCTTATAGAGTATACAATCTCAGAACTAGAATTATTGAGGAGTCAGCCAATGTGACTTTCAATGAGCACACACCCAGTGTGGCTGGTTCTGGTCCGGATTGGCTATTGATCTTGATATAGTTACCAACTGTTTTAATAAATCTTGTGAGCATGTTTCAGGATCTACAGAAAATTAAAACACAGGTGATCCTGATCCAAGATTTGAGCTATGAAGACCTTCAACTCACACACCTTCAGCTCCAGTTGAAACTACTTCAGCAAATGAGGTTTCTATCAGCACAACAATGACAAATCCAGCTGATACATCTGGCATGCCTTCAAATTCCAGCTCAGAGGCTTCTCAACCAGATAAAGACATTTCAATTACAGAAGACATAATGGTGATGGTGATAGTGATCAAGAATTTCTTGATGCTAATAACCATACCATAGATGACAACATCAATAATGTCACACACTCATTGGATCAAGTTAATCTTGATAGGTGTGATAATGTGGAGGATCAATCTTCAAGACCAGATCTAAATTTCTCAAATTTGGATCTATCTCAGCAACTTGCTGTGATCCCTCAGCTAAGGATCCACAAGTCTCATCCTACCACAAACATCATTGGAGATGTTATCTCCGGGGTAAAGACAAGAGGGCAAACCCATGAAGCAAATGTTTGTCTTCACTCTTGTTTTCTATCCCAGTTAGAGCCAAAGAAAGTTGAGGAGGCTCTAAAGGATGGAAGTTGGGTGAAGCTATGCAACAAGAGCTGCTTCAATTCAAAAGGCAGAAAGTTTGGAACCTTTGTCCTCTTCCTCATGGGAAGACTACCATTGGAACCAATGGGTTTTTAGGAATAAAGGATGATAGAGGAATCATCATCAAGAACAAGGCAAGACTAGTTGTTCAAGGATACACATAAGAAGAAGGGATTGATTACACTGATGTCTTTGCTCCTGTAGCAAGACTAGAAGCTGTTAGGATATTCCTGGCATTGCTGCATCCAAGAATTTCAAAGTCTATCAACTTGATGTAAAGTGTGCTTTCTTATATGGAGTGATTGATGAGGAGGTTTATGTCAAACAACCACCTGGTTTTGTAGATCCTGATCATCCTGATTATGTCTGCAAGCTTGACAAAGCTCTTTATGGGCTGCATCAGGCACCCAGGAAGTGGTATGAGACACTGTTGAGTATCTCTGTAAACATGGATACAGGAGAGGTACTATAGATGGAACTCTCTTCATCAAAGGACAAGGAAAAGACATTCTGCTAGTTCAAGTATATGTGGATGACATCATCTTTGGTTCAACCAATTCAAAGCTCTGCAAAGAATTGAAAAGCTGATGAAAGACAGATTTGAAATGAGTTCAATGGGAGAACTCAACTTCTTTCTGGGAATTCAAGTGAAGCAGGTTGAAGATGGCATCTTCATAAGTCAGTCAAAGTATGTTCAAGATATACTCAAAAGATTCAACATGACTGATTGTAAGATTGCTAAGACACCCCTAGCCAGAAACCACTCCCTTGGTCCAGATCTTGAGGGGGAGTGTGTAGATGAGCACTTATACAGGGCTATGATGGGTCTCTTATGTATCTTACAGCTAGCAGGCCTGATATCATGTTTGTTACATGTATTTGTGCAAGATATCAAGCAAACCCTAAGATGTCTCACTAATTATTGTGAAAAGGATTTTAAGATACCTCAAAGGTGCTTCAACACTTGGTCTATGGTATCCAAAAAATCCTAATTTCAATATGTATGCCTATACAGACAGTGATTATGGTGGTTGCAACATGACTGCAAAGTCTACATCTGGGGGATGTCAATTTCTTGGTGGAAGGGTTGTCTCATGGCAATGCAAGAAACAATCCTGTGTGTCTGCATCAACTGCTGAGGTGAATACATTGCTGCTGCAAGCTGCTGTGCTCAAGTGCTTGGATTCAAAATCAGATGCTAGATATGGATTTAACTTCAAAGAGACTCCTATCCACATAGACAACAATAGTGTTATCTCTATCACTGAGAACCCTGTGCAGCACTCAAGGACCAAACACATCAACATCAGGTATCATTTAATAAGAGATAACTATGAAAAGGGATTAATTAAACTAGTCAAAGTTCACACAGATGAACAATATGCTGATCTGTTCACAAAAGCTTTTGATGAACAGAGATTTAAGTATCTGATATCAGCTATTGGGATGATTAACTTTGAGTAGACTTTTTCTTAAAACTAATTCTAATTATTTCTTCTTAAAAAAATATGTGTGTCCTAAGTTGTCTAGTTCATCACTTTCATAAGCTCATGTTTTCTTTGAATGTAAAACTCTTTTTGAAGACTTTCCTTAGATTCTTGAAAATTTTCTGATACTTCGGAAGATAACGTTTTACCTTCGGAAGAAAATATGTCTTCAAAATAAATGACTGTCTAAGAGATTTTACCTTCGGAAGATGTCAAAATTTATCTTCCGAGCTTAAAATCTTAACTTAGACACTTATTCATTTTTAAGGACTTTTTCCTTCCGAAGCAAAATTACTTTCGGAAGCTTTGTTCATTCTTATACAAAGCATCCAAGAGTTTATTTCTCTTCTGAAGCATAAATCTTCAAGACTCTCAGGAAAATTCTTCTGAAGCCATTTTAGCTTCGGAAGCTTTTTCAATCAAAACTTCCGAAGACAAATTACTTTCGGAAGCTTTTCGAATTCCAAGAAAACACTTTTTGAGCAAAAAGGTAAACTACTTTTCAGAGGTGGGACCGACATACGGATTTCAAAGTTTATCCTCTTTCATTAAACTTTATCTGAAATCCTTCTCTCTCATATAAACCCAACGGTTTCCCCTCTTCTATCATCTGCTTTTCTTCCAAACCTAAAACCCAAAGCTTTCTCTCTGAAATTTCTTTCCATTTTTCTCTTCATCTCTGAGCTACCTCACAATGGCTGACCTTGCTCACAGAAATGATCCTAACTTTGCCATGCAGCTACACAGACAACACAATCAGGTTGCTCTGTTATGCTCTGACAAAGATCCTCATTTCTTAGAGGTTTGCCGTTTCTTGTCTTTGTCTCACTACTTCACCTCCCTAACCATTGATCCTACTCTATATGAGGATCACTTGCTTGAATTCTGGAAGACCTGCCAAGAGGTCATTATGGATGGGGAGAAGGCACTGTCTGCCACAGTGCAGGGGAGAACAATCTTCATCACTCCGGCCATCATCAACCAACATCTTCAGCTGGATGATGAAGAAGGTGAGTGTTCTTCCCAAAGGAAGCGGTTAATCATTCCTTCGAGCAGATGGGCTATGAAGGAGATTTCTCTGTAAAGACCTTCAGGAAAGGGAAGGTCTCATCCCAGTGGAAATACCTGCTCCATGTGGTTATCCACAGCTTATCAAACAAGCATGGTGGATGGGACCAGATTCCTGAGGATCTCTCCTTTATAGTTCATGGAATGATTCAGGGGTCAAGTTCAGGTATTCACAATTTGTTTATACTAATTACTTGCAAACTTAGACTCCTTAGAATACTACATGTTTCCTAGATATGTTCAACACATTCTCAACTGTGAACTGGGCTCACAGTTGAGGGAAACAGGTAATATTCTTAAATTGGGAGATGATGAAGCCGGCATCTTTAAAATTATGAAGAAGCCAACTGTAGGCTTCTCAGGGGTAGAAACAGCCCTAGTCCCAAAAATGTTAGAGCTCATTGCTCAAGGTGACAACCTAGCAGTCCAAGCTAGTGTTGAACCCACACCTACTGCTCTCCAACCCTCTACACAACCTCAAATATCCATCACCTACCAAAGAAAATCCAAACGAACCCCTGCTCAGACTATTCAGTCTGTGGAGGCCCCCATATACTCACCAATACAGGAAGAAGTGGATACTGGAGCTCCCACTTCTCCTGAGGAGCAGACCACTCCCATTGTTTCAAGAATCAGTGATGAGGTTCCTCATGCTCACACTGATGAGCTCACTAGCCAACAGCCTTAAGCTCTCACTCTGAGTCTCAACACTCAAGTGAACAACCTTCAGGGGACAGCTACCATCCCCAGCCTTTGGATCTCAACCAACCAATTCCCAACCTATCCTTCTATACTGATGAAGACTTAGGATTCGGTGGGTACCATGAGTCTCTCTTCTATCCCCTACTCAAAGAGAGACGAGTACCTCTGACTCTCCTCAGTCTATCCCACATCAGTCACCTATTACTGAGGTGGACACTTCTGAACCTGTTCAGGATGTCCATATGGAAGAGGCTCTCACTTTTGAAAGTGATTACATCATTCAGACCTCAACCATGGAAACTCTACCCTCTGGCATCTCAACTGAGGCTGCCAGTGAGCAGAGGAAAACCAGCAGCCAAGAAACTCAAGCTGGTGGTGAGCGAGAGGACTTTGGTCCAATCTTTCATCCCCCAGTGATTCTTCTGATGAAGATGAGGGGAACTTGAGACTAAAGGTGCAGAAATTGTCAAAAGCATGCACCTATTTAGTCTCTAAGGTTAGTCACTTGGAATCTCAGGTGACTACCTTACAAAACAGGGTCAATGATCAGCACTTCAGATTTCATATCTAAAGGAAAAACTAGCTGGGAGACCTTTAAGGAGAGCTCAACCAGGAACACAAGAACCTGTGGAAGTGATTGACTTATCCTCCAGCTCACCTATGCAAGTAGGTGATGCTACCAAAAAATGGGGAGAAAGTTATTACAATCACAGAACCTGGGAGTTCTTCAAAGAGAATGGACATAGAGGACTCACCATCCTCACTTGCTGTTGTGCATTCTCAGCAACTTCCTCAAGTTCACATTATGTGGACTCTATAAACTCAATCATCAGGAGTCTCTTTGAGGAAGGTATACCAAGGGTTGTCTCATCTCCACCACAGGAACTGGAAACTACATCATAAGGTGGAGGTATGATGAGGACAGAAGAGCCCTATACTTCACAGAGTTCAAGGCCAACAAGAAGTCTTTCAGTTCCAAAGCCTGAGCTTCTATGAAAGACTGGATTTAGTCAACATGCCACTTGTCAATCCAAGCAAATCTAGACAAGCTGACAGGCTGGCTCAAAGAATCCAAGACAGGATCCTTGCAGAGTTCTCTCTAAGAAGGAGACTTAGGCAATCAGGCAATGTCATCGGTCAACTGGATGTTAGGTGGACCCTAAGATTAGTTTCATAGGGGAAACCTTGGCTGAAGGCCCAGTGGCAGAACCTAAGACCCTTGTCTCACCATCAACAACTGCTGCAGAGGTCCAAACTCCATCTGAGACACCTGCTGGTGAAGGTGTTTCTCAGCCTCTCTCTGGCCAGAGCATGGAAGCTACACCAAGCAATGAAGGCCAAGCCTCAATCCACCCTGAGTCACAAAGGTCTGTTGGTGACAAAGGGAAAAGGATAATGACTCCTGAGGAAATTGAGGAGGAAGAGAGAGAGAGGAAAAGGAGGCTAAGGGGAGAAAGTTCTTCTGGGTCATCTAAATTCATGCAAGCTGCAATCAGGGCTGCCCCCAGACCAAATACTAAAGATGATGAGTTAAGGGCAGTCAGAATTACCTACTTACAGACCAGGAACTATGATGTTGATGAAATCATCTCCCTCCCCTTAGAAGAGTTGAATGAGCTGGCTGACATGGAAGTGTCAAGAGAGATAAAGGAGAAAGAGAGATGCAAGGTTACTTCTCCAATTCAAAGAGGAGAAGAGACAGAAAAGACTTTACAAGCATACTCCTACTCTCTCTCCAGTTCAAGAAAGTCCTGCACAGGAAGATGTGGCTCCACAAGAACCTCAGGTAGATAAAGAAGAGGATATAATCAAAATGATAAACTACCTGAGTGCCACAGGCTTCTATCAGGCAAATGCACTTCTTCCCCTGTCCTATGACTTCATTGAGTTCGAGTACTTAAAGCAACTTGAGCTTGAGCTAGTCAAAGAAAGAAAAACAACCAAAAGGAAGATAAGGGAAGAAGCTGCAAAGTCAAGAGCCATCACTCAAAAGAATGCAAAGAAGTCTGCTGACAGACAAAGAAGTGAGCTTCTGAAGTCATATGGATTCTCCGGAAGGAGACTTGGTCCCATGTCTCTATCTACAATGGATGAGCATATAAGGGTGATCAAGCAGAAGATTAAAATAGGTGAATTGATTGACTTGCACTCTCTTCCAAGTCAAGTTCCACCTGAAGTGGAGGTCAAGTTTGAACAACCAGAGACACCTGAACCAGAACCTCCAGCTGAGCCTCAGCAAACTTCATCTTCTGATCCAAGATAGGGTCAAACTCCCTCTCCTTCTGAACCTGTGAGGGAGGAACACCCAACTGAGAAAGACACTGATGATCAACATGGTGCTGCAGACCAGTCTTCTCAGTTAAAGACATTAAAGAGGAAGAAGAAGAAAATGGCTTCTAAACCAAAGACTAAAAAGAAGAAGCCAACGTCATCTACCTCTACACCCCAGGGTGAATCAGATCAACCTGAGGAAGTGCATGATGAGGCAACCCAATCAACTCCTATGCAAGTGGCTCCTCTAGCAACTGAGACACCTATCTTGTCCTGGACTTATTCTACCAATCCAGAAAGATGGCATGTTGTCAGAGATCAAGGTGTTGAGAATGTCTACTCCTGGCAAGACATAATCAACTTACCTCTGCATGATCTCTTTGAAATGAGAAGATACTATGAGAGTCTTGATGATCCTGACCACCAAATGAAGAAAGGAATGGTCTTGATTGTACTGAAGACTACCAACATCTGAAGATCTTCTAAGTGTTTTGGTAGCATCAGCCTAGGGGGAGTTTGTAAGGATTCCTTAAGTCTGATGCAACCCAAAACATTCAAAGTGTCTCAGCAACATGCACTAAGTACTGAAGTAAAGAATGCTTCGGAAGTTTTACACAATACATTAGAAAAACATTCTAAGTGTAAAATCTTCCGAAGCCAAGACCAATATCTTCCGAAGCCAAACATAAAGTCTTCTGAAGCTTCAAGAGACAAAGTCTTCCAAAGCTTCACCCTATGAAGACAGATTTCTTCCGAAGACTTTTAGTACACATGCTTTATCTGATGTATTGTTCCATAAAGCACCTTTTCCGCTGCATCTCTGATAAGTCACCAACTTACAAGAGTTGGTGAAAAGGTCCATGCTTTTGGTAACTGTACATTGAGGTCTTGAGTCTGAAACTTTCCACTTTATGTACTTTATCCTTTTGTAATGTATAAGGATGTGAGCTATGGCATGTCATAGTCACAAGGTCAAAAGGCAGATATGCCTTTTGATTCTACAATTGATTTTGTTAGTGTCTAGTCAATTGTATCCAGCTGGCTTTTATAGTATAGCCGGCTGTAGGTTGTAGTATAAGTATTTCAAGTTTCTTGTATCTTAAACATACTTTGTAACACCTGTAAAAGAACTTGAGAAAGCAATATACTGCATCCTTGAAAACCATATTCTCTGTTCTGTCTCTTGCTTTACTTGTGTTCTTTGTATCACTTTTGGTTAACCAGTTTTTGTTTGATTAGAGTTTAGATAATCTCCTCATTGTGTTGTGTGTGTAATTGTGTTCAAACCCTTAATCGATCCTGCACAATGATGTCGGAAATAATATGACTCTCTAGATGCTTATCCCACTATGGCTTTGTAAATATTAAAATTTTAGATCGTTCTACAAGTTTTGATTGTATAAAAGGGTATTTAAATCCCTTTTCTAAAAGTTATGAAGTGGTGAAATTTTGATATAACCTAGTGTTGCGCGTTTTACGAGAAACATGCTTTTATATAAACTATTTTGTTGCGTAAACGATTCTGAAACTACAAAACGAACAAACAAAGCCAATCAGTCACACATCCTCGGTATGCTATGATCGGGGTGTGACAGAGAATGCGACATGAGGAATGTAAATTGTTAGAATGTTTTACTATCTATTTGTCATTATAGATTTACCATCATGATAGTGGCCGTCAATGTTCCATTACATAACACCTTATATGCAACATGTTTTAAAATTTACATTCGTTTACAACCTAAAATCACCAATCCCATAACGCAAACCCTAATTCTAATAAAAACAAAGCAAAGCCATATGATATCAAAACTAGGTTTAAACACAATTTAATCTTTTGAATACCCAAATCACAAGTTAAATAGAACAAAAGTTCATGGGTATCAGATTCAATCTCAAAATCCAGGTAAAAACTAAAAATAACAACTACGTGCATAAACCGATCACCCTATTAGATCACAAAATATTTAACTAGTTTTAATAACGACAAGTTCAAGTTCTTTCACTACAAAAACTCACAAATATAAACTAGAAAAACTTTTTTTTGACCGTCACTATAATCACCCTTCAAAAACAGCAAGTAATCAACTATATTGATTTGTGTGCAACCAAAACAACCACCACCACCACCAAAGGCTGCTGCCTTTATAACCTTCTGTTGTCATGAAGCCTCCTACCAATCCCTTCAATTGTTTGATGCGTTCCCTTTAGATTCACTTGTTGGCCCAACTCATTCTTGTAGCCCACACTTAGTCCATGTAGTATTAAAATAAACAATTCCATTTATTTCCTTGTCATGGGCTTCTGATATAATCAAGGTTCAAATTGCACATATGCTTTTATATGATTTCACTTGATGATCTCTATGTATGCATTCAATTTCCATTTTGCAATGCTTTTCTTTTCATCTTTGTGATTTACATGGCTTACCTATGATCAATATTGGAAAGAAAACATTAAATTCAAATTGAAATGCATATTTATTTGATGTTTTATGTAGTAAACAAAATGTATTTATATAAGTGAAACTTATATTATTTAAAAATTATAAAGAAAACAAGATAATATCAAAAAAACATTTAACTCATCAGTCTTAACTTGGTTAAAAATAAATCATTTCAATCTCTTGAAACTCTCAAACTCTAAACATGAATTAGTTATAAAATAAATTTAGGGTTCAAAGTAGATAATTAGGTATCATTAGCACGTGTAAATCAGCCATCAAGCAACCTATATAGAATTGTCGTGTGAGGCTACCGATATTTATAATGGAAAAGACAACATAGAGGCTAAACTCAAGATCGTCTTAGATTAGTGTACACCCACCATTACCCAAATCCCAAATCATAAGCATCATTGGCTAAACAAATAGTCAAAGTAACCCCAAATTAATGACATACGGTAAAAAAAACCTAATAAACAAATGAATTTAATCTCAATTTGTAATTGAGAATGCTCAAAATGCATCGGATTTCTGCATTCAACAACTACATACCCAACAACAAAAGATGTATAAAGAACCCCAGTTGGTCACACTGGTGGAGGCAGGCCTCCCTCTTTATGCTCTCTCTTTCTCTCTCACTTTCTCTAATCAAAATAAAAACAACACATTCATCTAGGTTGTAAAATGAGGCCAACCAAAAGGGCTAAACATGAAAAACCAAAAGTTTGGTGGCTAAAAAGAAAAAAAAAACTTCACTACTCATTTGTCATGACTTTTAATGATGGAGTAATCAGTTTAGAGTAAATTAGAATAATTTTATTTCTAATTTAAATAACAAGTTTAAAAAAATAATACCTAATAAAAATTCCATATTACATTACTCTTATTTGTAATTTATAGTACTTACTAAAACATGTGAATACTTATATTATCTTTCATAAAAGAGACAAAGACTCTTTACATCAGAATCTATAGGTAATCTTATTTGTCACACTTACATTTCTCATAAATACAAAGCCCAATAGATTTTACTCTATGCAAATTGATATTTCTTTAACATTATTTTTAATGAATACTTCGCCTCTTCTACATCTTTAACCCCATGATTTTACAAGACCTGACCAAGCTAGTCTCCTTTGAATATCATATTTAAATTTGTTTCTTGTGTTAGACCGTTTTTCATAGCTTGAATTCATGACTTTAGGGTCTTATGCAATTCTCTATGGAAAATTAGTAGTCAAATTAATTTAATTCAATAACATTTAAGCATTTTAAAAAAAAGTTATATATTGTTAATAATAGTTCATGAAAGCGATCAAATATGTGAAAGAGCTTGTATCTCATTCAAAGATTAATACTCGTCTAGAAGTTGGGTTACTCATTATATTATAATGTTATGAATGCATAAGTATTATGACGTTGTTATTATATGATCCATTTTGACAAGTTTATTGGACATATTCGACCCAATTTGACTATTCTACTACTTTGGTATGTTTGATCCGGTTTGACATGTCCTGGCCCCACTAACAAAAAATTCTGGATCCGTCACTGTTTCATGAAGCTGATTCATCAAACTTGGATGTTGTTTGATTTAAATAATTCAAACAAGTATTAGAGAGCGTTGCATATATAGTCAAGAAAATTCGAACATGCGTAGATGTCAAGATTTCCGACCATAAAAAAGGTGTGGTTTGAACTTAAAGTTACCCGAATCGGGTAGAGACATTTCATCAATTGTGTTAGTCTGTCCCGGGTAGAGGGGCACAAACTGGGCTCAATTTGAAACCGGGTCGGGTTCAACCAATTGGTTCAGGTCTGACTTGGTTTCAAGAGGGAAAAATGGTAAAAAGAAAATTCGAGTTAAACTGGGTAGGATTGGGTAGAACCTAGGTTGGGGTGCGGAGGGGACAAACCAATTTGAACCCTACGGGCTGAATCGGGTGGACCCAAATTGAAAAACTACCAGATTAAAATCAAGTCGGATTTTGAACTCAGATCCAATGTGCACCTTCAGTCTTCAGTACCATAGTTTATTTCAGCAAAATAATAAATATCTATATCAACTTAACAAAAAGTTTTACCTTACAAACGAAATGCATTACACTAAGACAAACAGTGTTTCAAATTATTTAACAAACCTTATTATCAACTCTAAAAGCTATTCTTAAAAACATAATATCGATTTAGTTCTAGGTTTTAGGTGAAGACACAATCCAATATCTCATGGTTGTAACTTCACATGTTTCTTTTATACACTCAACAACAGTAACATCACAATCACAAACACACGTAACAAAATTCGCAAACACATCATACTAGACATACTTAATGAACTCTACAAACCAAAAACCACTCTTAAGAAATGTAATATGTATTTGGTTTTGGGCTTTTGGGTTGAAGATGTAGCCCAATTCTCATCCCCCATAAGTTCACACCATCTTCAAGCAAAAGCAAAAGAGTGAACATCAAGAACAACAAGGTGAATCAAATCAACAATGGCGTCGGCTTTAAGATCAGCAATCTTAGGGCACCTTCGAGTCCCCATAGCTGCTAACAGATCCAACTTACTCACCCCTTTATGGACTCACCCAACCACCAACGTTCGCTCAATGTCGTCTCACGACGATCATCTTGAAAAGAGTCAAGTTATTGACAGAATCCTCGACATCGTCAAAAGCTTCCCTAAAGTAGATCCTTCGAAGGTATTATTGTTCTGATTGTTTGTATGTTTTGTTTGATTTCTGTTTTTGTGTCGAATTGTGCTGAATCTGAGGTGAATGTGTGTTACTTTGTGTTTTGACGTAGTTTGATTGTAGGTTTCATAAGTTTGTTGAATGATTTGTGGGGTGTTGTTTGAATTGATGGTGTGTTTTGGTTGATTTGTTTTAAGTGTGATGTTGTTTTGATTCGAAATCGGTGTGTTGATATGTGGGTTTAGAGGATAAGGATGATGCTAATTAAACTGAATCTGGCATGTTTAATGGTTCAAAATGCTGTTGTTAAGTTTGAATTTAGTGCTTGTGAATATTTAGGAAGGTTCATTTGAAGGATTGGAATGTGATATATGTTTGTTTAGTTTTAGGGGAAGTGTATAATTTAGGGTTTTCTGCTGTATTCTTTCTCTCTGGATGAATAAGAGAGTTCTTGATCAGTAAATTACTCATCATTTCAAAGTGGAATTAAGGGATTATCATTAATGTGGAGCTAATTGTACAGTTGTGCATTAGCACTACACAAGACAGTGTGACAGTGTCTTTTTGACGTTTTCATTAGATGTTGTAACATTACATCATAGTTCATACCTTGACCTAATTTGATTCTAGTTTTATAGGACCGTTGAAATGATTCGGGCAGTGTTCTTTGAATGGAATGAGCAATATGTTTTGGTTAATACGTTCAGATGTACTATTGTTTCAATTTGAATTGGATGTATTACTATCTGGATTCAGACGATAATGGTGATGTTAATTCTAATTGCTTTAATTTTGCATCAGACTCTGTCAATCACTGAACTGAATCTGGCATGTGTAATTGCTCACAAACCTGTTCTTGTCTTAGGTTAATCAGCCAGGGAGGCTTAACATTTTTGGGCCTAAGGCGAACTCTTAAGGTTTTTTTTTTCAAATTTGATTAACTTGATCCCTAGCTTGTATCGACTCGTACCAAAGTTCAAATTTAATACTTAGTAACAGGATAATGAGCATAGAATAATAAAGACAATATCAAAGGTAAAATATTTTATACTATGTCTGTGTGCTTATTCACTTTAAATTTTTTGAAGGCTGAAGTCTGAATAAATGATTAACCGAACTTTTCATTGTTCAATCCCAAATCCCAATTACCTATATTTCTTTTAAGAATTTAGTGGCCCTAGAGAAATGCTGGCCTAAAGCGTTTGCTTTATTCCTACTTCCCCTTGAGCCTAAATCAGCTTCTTTACTTTGGCCATAAGTTAGTTTGAATTTAGTACTTGTGAAAATATTGATAAAGATTGATTTGGAGGATTAGAATTTGATACATGTTTGGTTTGTTTTAGGGGAAGTGACTCTTCTCTGCTATATCTGATAAATGTGCAGCTAGTCACACAGTTGTGCATCAGTAGTTCAGCACTATTCAAGACTATGTCTTTTTGATGTTTTCTTTAAATGTTGTAACATCAAACCACACCTATCTCAACATTATGCCTCAAAAACTTTAGCTTTTTGTCTAGGGTGTTTGTAAATTTTTGATCTCGATCAAACCGCACAAACTGAAGCAGCCTACCTGTTGAGATTTATATGTAGTTTTGACGGTCCAACTGTCAGTTTTGAACTTGGAACCGTCCTTTTAGCCCTTTTCATTACATGTTTTGGAATATATGGTTATGTGTATGTATTATATTTTATAAAATATATCTATTATTCTAAATTTTAAATACAAACAAACGATTTAAGAATAAAGGTTAAAAAAGAAAAACTAGTTCAAAGCCCCCAACTGCCAAAACCAACCGCTCAAGCCCATTTTGTCCAATCTGGCTGTTTCAATTATCAAAATTGCGGTTAGCAGTTTGGCCTGGATTTTTCTGTCAAATCCGGCTGAATTAGACCTTGGACATCCCTAGTTATTGCCCTTAGTTTTTTTGCAATATATATATTATTAAATAAAAGGTACTGAAATCCTTCAAAATGTGATAATCTAGTGATGACAAAACTACATCTTAAAGTATAAACCCCACTGAAATCTGAAACTCTACAAATTGTTGATGAACTTAGTGATAACTTTGTTCTAAACAAGTAAACCATAAAGAGTGCCCTAAATTCTTGAAAATGACTCTAGATATGCAACTGTATAACCTGGTTACCTCCAAGACTTTTTGTCATTAAAACATTGTTTTCTATGATCATATGCAGGTGACTCCTGAAGTTCATTTTCAAAAGGATCTTGGGTTGGACAGCTTGGATAATGTGGAGATCATAATGGCCATTGAAGAGGAGTTTAAATTGGAGATCCCCGACAAGGAAGCTGATAAAATCGACTCTTGCGCCCTCGCAATTGAGTATGTATACAATCATCCCATGGCCAGCTAAATCTTATCTGTTTTTGGGTTTAGTACATCATCTGTTTGCGATTGTTGTATACGTTGAAGTCTAGATTTCACCCGAGAATAATTAGAAGCATTTGTGACTTCATCATCCTTGCATGTTGGTTAACTGGAATATGCATAACTGATTTACCAATGTTTTTGTTCTGGAATCATTAGGTGGTATGATCATCCTAATACCATTGTTTGCTTTCTGAGTTGGGTATGGATATTATGATATTATCTTTCAAAACTTGATAAAAGTTTGGGGCTAACCGCTAACCATGGTTTTGAGAAACAATAAGCTAAACATGTTTGGTTGGGTGGGCCGCCCCTAGTCCATATCGGGCTGATTTGGTTTTGCTGGTATGAACCGATAATCATTTTTAAAAATTAAACGCCGCCAAGCAACTATATAAGCTGTTTAGTCATCTTCTTGAAGCAGAATGTAAATATGCAAGTATAGACCGATCCCGAACCAAAAACATGGAAAAGGTGTCACCGTTAGTCATCGGCTAGTGGTTTTGTGATAACCAAATATTTGGGTATCATTGAACTTTTCATTCCTGAATCCTAAATCAAACTACCTATTTCACTGAAATGCAATTTATATTTTTTGATACGATGGGTATCAGAATGTTGAAAGTAATAAAACGGGTTTTTGACTGGTTTATATTATTTTATGTTTTTAATGACATAATTTGTAACTAATTGCATAAGTATTGTTTGTAATCATTTTTATTTTAATATTTTGTATAATTTGTTGAATTTGATTATTAATAAGCAGATTTTTATAAAGGTCAAATGTTGTAAATATTAGGACTATATTATATTTTTATTTTTTTTCTCATATTCTTTTGTCACGTATTTGGCCTCTCGTATTAAAGTGACTATTAAGTTAATATAACATCATAATTTTACTATTTATAAGCAAGTAAATAACTCAACGTCTCAGCCCCTTTTTCAAAATCATAAGGGAAGAGGGAGTGGCGTTGATATCAGGAAGGAAGACGCATGTAGCAAAAGTTCTTATAAGGACTAAAATAGCAATGTACTAAAATAATATTGATATCAGGAAGACGCATGTAGCAAGAGTCCTCACAGGCAAATATTCTCAAATCTTAACGACTAAAATAGCAATGTACCTAAAGGAAATAGATTAAATCTGGTTAAAAAGAAAAAATAAGATATATGTAAAATGATCAATATACCCCTCATTAAACGGAGAATTTGAATGGAGTTAATGCACCGGATGACTATTACAAGATTTGTACACGACAAGTATCCAAATGCAAAAAAACAAACTATTGAATGAAAACGATAATTTTCATCAAATCATGAGAACAAAAATAACAATATACTCTATAAAAAAATAGGTGTTTGTTCTTAAAAATGTTTTTAAACAAAACAAAAATATTGAGGAAACTAAATTTAAGTAACTTATAAGCCTGGGGTGCACCCCCAACCATCTATGGAGAAAACCCACAATTGAAAAGATCTCATAACTTAACCCTAAACATTTATTCTTAAAATGAGATTTAAACCTAACATCTTTCAATATTTACATTTATGAAGTATATAACCTTAACCATTTAAATTAAGCACATGTCAAAAGAATGAAAATTAAATCACATTATATTAATGTTAATTAAACGTCCAATATTAATGGACGAAGTGAAATTAATGGAATGTGATTTAATCTTCATCTTTTGACATGACTTATGACATGATCATGTTTGGTTATGTGAGATCCTGAAACAAATCATAATGTAAATAACCAACCCATGATATAATTATCATTTTAGAGTTTATTCTTGTACTTTTATGTTTGTATAATAAAATTAGAGCTCACAATCCTGATTCATACTTAGGTAAATGCGTTAGTATGGATCATTTTTATAAAACAATTGTGTTGATTTTGACAACTCTATTTTTACCAACGGGTCAGGGTTGTATTTTTTTCATGTCTATATTTGATGGGTGCAGATGGGCAATTCATTTGCACAAATGGATAGTTTTCACCCAAATAGAACACATAAGTTTAGTTGCTACCAGAACATAACCCCTTACAATAATATGTTAGAATATTCCGATCGACTAGCTACAGTTTAGTGGTTTGGTAACGAAGGTGTTGGTTTGGATCTAAAAGAGATGATCGATCCGATTGAGAGCGACGATAATGACAACAGATTCGCACGGGTTCGTTGATAATGACGACAGATCCGAACGAGATTGGTGACCACAATGGTGGATCCGTATGGGCAGCATTCACATATCTGAAGTTGAAATTCGTAGTCGTTTCCGTTTTCCGGTGGAGGTGAGAGCCGGTGGAGAACTTGAAGATACTTAAACTAAAAATTGAAGAGTGAAATCAAGATCATGTAAACGGTTTCCAATTTTTGTTTAGAAATCAAATATTGTAAACAAATAAACCAATAAGGTTAATTGTCTTGTTTCCTGAAGATCTCTAACCGATTTGCTTAGAAAATAAAGGATAAGGTTTTGAATTGGGGAGATGGTGGGATGGAAGAAATTATAAGAATTGACCCATCCTAACCCGTACTTATTCTGACCGAGCCCGTCTTAACCCATGCCCATCCAAACAAACCTGCTTTTTTATATTGATCACTCTGACCCGAACTCATTCTAACCCGAACCCATCCTGACTTGGCACGTTGGCTAACCCGACCCGTCCATTTTGCCGGGTATAAATAAATCATTTATTAAAATTGATAATAAGTGGCTGTCTTATGGTTAAATAATTTACTAATAATTCTTTATGAGAAAATTTCAGAGATACAAATTGCATGACATGTTACGATAAATTATGAAACATTCTGTAAACAATGCCATAAAAAAGAATGTTGTTTGAAATCAAACTTAAGGAATTAAATACGATCGAACATACCATTAGAAGTTTTCCTATTAATGAGTAGTTTTCTTATATTAGCTTGGACCCCTTGAGAAGGGTGAGAAGTAAGCTAACCTTACATCCATTCAATGAGATAGAAAAACTGCTTCTAAACAAATCTCAACTCCAAAATAAATACGATTCATCCATAAACAAATGTATTTGAACTCCTAACGTTTCTAAAATCTGTTTCATCAAATAATTTACTTTAAAACATTTTTGTATTTTCCAATTGTGACATGCCTTAGAGTTGCAAGGTTACAAACTCATAAACAAAGAAACTATGAAAATTACTAACAGAACCACAAAATTCGGTTATAGCTCCTAAAACATGGTAGAAAAACCGATACATTTTATATATGAAATATCAAACAAATGCAGCAAGAATTACAAGTTGCAGGGAAGATAAAGTGATTACTCAACAACGGCTAGCAAGTCGGATGCTTTGCAGAAGCAGTGCCTTCCTTCTGCTCCAAGATCCACCTATTACAAGTCGTTTAATGTTGCATCAACTATTTTTGTCATTTTAACTAATTCTCGAGATCTACATCTACGATCAAAGGTCCAATTCTTATGGTATATTAGATTAATATATATGTTAACAATCTCATGCGTAGAAAGTTAGCAATTTGATGGAAGTATTTACCTCATAGGCGTTAACGTCTGAGAAAAGAACCTGCAACAAAGCAGAATGTAATATTACATAGTAAACAATGATATTGCCACAACAAGGCTTCCTGGGATAGCAATAGGTTAGGTATTAGTGATCAACCGCATATTTGAATGTAAAATCGTGTCTTATATTCGGTCTCATACCTGTCAGGTACCCACTACTCATAACCTTCCAAGGTTCACATGTATACTTTTTTTACGATCTTATAAGATTGAAAATTATTTGCTGAGATTCCTATTACCCGAAACCTAACTTTAAAACCATCCCAATTAACTGACTTGAAATATTAAATGCTCTACGCTTATAACAATCCTATGCTTGGTAAGTTCGAGTTTCTAATAAACTCAAAATGCTATTTATCATATTTTGAAAAATTATACAATATATAAACTTTCAACGCAGGTAAATGGATACGAGATTAGTTTCATAAAAACATGCGGGATCACCTGATGCCATACCCATCCTGAACTAAAGAAATTTTTCTATTAATCTCAAACACGGCCCGAATGATTCAGGTTTCAAGTTTATCAGCCATCCCTATTCACCTTGCAAGATATTAAATTTGCAAAAACTACTATGAATACCAAATAGAGTAGAAGCTCATCGGCCAATCAAAACTATATGAACATACCTTTTTCCCAGCCTCTAAGTCCCCTACCTCGGTACCAACAGCAAGAATCTGGAAGAAACATACAGATTATTTGATAAACAGATACAAATGACATCACAAAACATTGTTGTTTCAAACAAAACATGGAGAAATAAAACAATTACTCACCTCTCCCATAAGATAACGTTCAAACTTGACAGCAGATTTCGGCAACAAAACTCCACCAGCAGATTGCTGATTATGAAGGGGAAACGTTTATTTGAAGAAACGAGCACACAGGGTATACATGTCAAACACTAAGATCCTCACTTGACATAACATAAATGAGTTCAATAGTTGGTTGTTTGGATGCTATATAATCCAAAATACTACTTTGTAAAACAGAAAAATTCAAGCTAATTAGACATTTGCACAGATATTCCTACACAACTTAATATGGGGGAAAGTTACCCAGCCGATGAAATCATTTTCTTGCAAGGGTGTGAATTTCTAACACAATATTCGCAGGTTTGGGTCATTTTTTGGTTGAATCCACTAAACGTTTAGCTAAACAGGTTGGGATAATGTCAACCTAGCAGGTTCACTGTTGGCCCATTTAACCATTTTGTTTTTATAATTTTCAGAAAAATGTGTAATATTGTAACTTAAATTGATCAGGTCCTCTATGCCAAAATTTAAAAGGTACAAGAAAAATGAGTGTTGGGTTTTATTTAAACATGATTGTTTTATACACAATTTGACTGTTAATATGCAAAAAAGAAAATAACATATGTAGTTTCTTAACAGCTAGCAGATAGACTTCTTGTTGCTATGTTGCTAAACCTTGTGGAACAACTACCACTTGGAGATCAAGATGCGTAGAATGTATTTGTTACTCTTTATTATTGTAATTAACACTTTGTATACTCTACTGTTATTTGAGTTTGGAAAAGTATGTTAAAGTACACATTTGACTAGCAATACTATCAATGTTGTGTCTGTGTCAACCCGCGAATGCACTTGCTTCATGTGTCTAACACGATTTTTGGGTTCGTATAAAACTTTTGGATTCGACTGCCTAACCCACAAACACGACACATTTAGCACTCCTAACTTCATGGAACAAAATGTCACTAACAGATGCCAATCAGATAAGAAATGTCTTAAAGCATATGCCTTGCAAGTTGCTTTAGAACCAAACTGATCTGAGAATAGTAGTTCATAATCAACCTCAGGTGGCTAAAAGAACGCAATATTAATAAACATATATAGTTTAGTACAGTCTTTTGACGGTTTGACCAATGAGTAAATACCTAAATACCAACAAAGTTGTGAAAACATGTGGTTGACAACCAATCTCACCAATAACAGATCAAATTTCCAGGGAACCTTTAAGAAAACGAAACACTGATTTTTTCAAGAACCCAAAATAAGAGTTAACACCCCTTTGGAATAGAGGGAGTAGAATGTTTTCACTAATATCAAGTAAATTTTTTGTACTGATTTAGACAAAAAATAATTGAAAACACATATAACATAGAATGTTTTCACTAATATCAAGTACATTTTTTGTACTGATTTAGACGAAAAATAATTTAAAACACATATAACAAATCAAGACTACCCAAAAAAGTTGGTTGCTTACATGAATTGCACAAAGCCAGACAAAAAAACATCACAAGTTAAAGTGTTAAAACACCAATGGCAACATATATAGAATGTATAATAGAGTTACATATCGGTTATAATGCTTTCTTTATATATAGAGCTTGATATTAAACATAGATACCTTCTAAGCTTCAAGATTGATAATTAGAGTTAAATACATATTAATCCAATTCCCCCCACCCCCCAAAAAAAGCTAAGGACCAGCTTGGACTAGTAAATAGAGATTCTAAGTTGGCAATAGCTTTGTAAAGCCATGGTCATGAGAGGGGGTAAGTGTTACTGATGCAATTTGAGTGCAATCAAATGGCCAGAATCCAAGTAATCAAAGAATATTCCTCAAGGAAGGAAGAGAATAGTGATTTTGATAATATTCAAAAGAAAACTGTGTCTGGAACTCTTGTCCAGCCAACAAAAAGAAACAAATCCACCCAAAAGGAAAATGCAACAAACTAGAATCTCTTAAAAAATTAACAAGATAATGCATAATTTAAAATAAAAAAATTAACTCCAATATAATCAGCTCCTTTAACCCCTTGCCTAAGCAATTCTTCCACGCCTTTGGTAGGTCCGGATAATGTGTTTCGGGTTGGGTTCCATGCTAGGCTTCAGGTCGGGTACAAAGGATGCTCCTGCATCATCCTCCCCGATTGAAAGAGCTCCCCCATCTAGACTGCCATCTTCTTCATTTGTCACTTCATACGGGGCCAAATCAGTCACGTTAAATGTTGCCGACACGTTGTAATGGCCTGGTAGATCAACTTTGTACGCATTCTCATTTATCTTCTTAACAATCTTGAAGGGTCCATCAGACAGAGGATGTAACTTCCAAAACGACCTCCCGGGAAACGTTCCTTTCGCAAATGAATCCACGCTAGATCACCTTCTTTAAAAACAATCGGTTTCCACCTTTGATTTGCCTTATCTGCATACTTTTGATTGGCTTGATTGATGCGTGTGTGAACATCTGCATGCAACTTCTGGATATCCATAACCTGTTTAGAGCTTTCATCATTAATAGGATTGGTGCAAGGTCCAAGGGAGTGATTGGGTTTGTGCCATAAACAACCTCAAAAGGTGTCCGTCTTGTAGTCCGACTAACCGACCTGTTATATGCAAATTCAGCCTGTGCAAGCATTAAGTCCCATTGCTTGGGATGATCCCCCGCCAAACTTAGTAGTAAAGGCTTCGATTAACCACCTCGGTTTGACCATCTGTTTGCGGGTGGTGCGAGCTACTAAAATGGAACTTAGACCCGAGACGAGCCCATAAAGTGCGCTAAAAATGCCCCACAAACTTCACGTCGCGATCCGAGGTGATAGATTTTGGCACACCATGTAAGCGGACAATTTTTGAAAAGAACAAGCGAGCGACTTGACTAGCGTCATACGTACGAGTGCATGCAATTAAGTGTGCCATTTTCGAGAAACGGTCAACAACAACCATCATAGAATCCTTGCCTCGTTGTGTTTTTGGCAGCCCTAAGACAAAGTCTAAGCTTACATCTTCCCAAGGTGCAGACGGGGCAGGGAATGGCATGTACATGCCTGCATTGCTACTTGCATTTTTGCTATGTGGCAGATACGACATCGTTCAACAACTCAGGCCACACCTCTTCCTATTCGAGGCCAATAGTAACTTTCCCGGGCCATGTGCAATGTTTTATCCCGTCCAAAATGACCAGCTAGGCCTCCCCCATGGCTTTCCAAAATAATGGCATCGCGTAATGAACAAGCAGGAATACACAACCTGGTGCCCCGGAACAAGAAGCCATTTGAAATTAAAAATTGCTAAAAGGGACCTGTTGCACGTGTATCCCAAATGTTTTTGAAATCTAGGTCATCTTTATAAAGTTCCTTAAAAGTATCGGAATCGTTTACTTGTACCTTCAAGGTAGTGAGTAATGAACGTCGACGACTCAAGGCATCGGTCACATGGTTTTGAGACCCCGCCTTATGCTTAATGACAAAAGAAAACATTTGAAGAAATTCCACCCACTTGGCATGTCGTGGATTCAACTTGTGCGTGCCATTAATATATTTTAAAGCCTCTGGTCAGAAAAAAGAATGAATTCATTTGCCAACAGGTAGTGTCGCCAAGTATCCAAAGCCCGAACAATAGCATAGAATTCTTTGTCATAAGTAGAGTATTTTCGTCTCACGTCATTAAGTTTCTCACTAGAAAATGCTATAAGCCAATGGTTTTGGCTTAACACCCCACCGATCCCAACACCTTAGGCATCGCACTCCACCTGAAAAACGAAGTTAGAGTCGGGCAAAATTAATATGGGTGATTGTGTTACCTTCTCTTTCAAATCTTGAAAAGTTCGTGAAGCTTCAACAGTCCATACGAACAGACCCCCTTTAAGGCATTCCATAATGGGGGCTATAATAGAGCTGGAATTTCTAATAAACCGCCTGTAGAAAAAGGCTAAGCCATGGAAGCTTCTGATGTCGTGGATGGTGTTTGGTTTTGGCCATTGTAAAATAGCATCAATTTTAGTGGGATCCATTCTCAAACCTTCGCTGGAAATGAGATGCCCCAAAAAGATGACTTTATGAACCATAAAATTGCACTTTTCTTTATTAGCAAATAACTTTTGGACACGGAGGACTTCAAATATCTTACGTAAATATGAGAGGTGTTGCTCAGGTGTGCTACTAAATACCAATAAATCATCAAAATATACTACAAGAAACTTACCAATAAATTCCTTGAACACGTGGTTCATGAGACGCATGAACGTGCTAGGTGCGTTGATCAAGCCGAAAGGCATCACTATCCATTCATATAACCCATCTCGTGTTTTGAACGCAGTATTCCATTCATCTCCCGGCCTCATACGTATTTGATGGTACTCACTCCGTAAATCGATTTTATAATACGTGCCCTGTGTAGCTGGTCAACTAAGTCATCAAAGCGGGGTATAGGGAATTGATATTTAAACGTGATTTTGTTTACAGCCCGACTATCAATACACATCCGAAATGTGCCATTACTTATCAGGACTAATAATACAGGCACGGCACACGGACTTTTGCTTTCTAGTATAAGTCCTTTCTGCAACAACTCAGAAACATGCCTTTGTAATTCCTCGTACTCCTTTGGATTCGTTTGGTAGGCTGGTTTGTTGAGTATACCAGGTACAAAATCAACACAATGTTGTATATCTCTTATCAATGGTAGTCCAGCAGGAATTTGATCAGGAAAGATGTCCTCAAATTCATGCAACAATGAATGAACAGATGCCGTATAGACGAGCCCGATACATTTGCTTCAAACACAACGAGGGCGAAGGTAATCCTCTCAACCATTAAGGATAGTTCAAATTTTGTCGGGCGCATAGTCAGGGATGTTTTTACCTTTTGCGAGTGACGATCATCAAACGGGACCAATGTGATAATAAATCCATCCTTTTATTTTTAAGCCCATCGTGCACAGTTCTTCGATCAAACTGCCATGGGCGACCCAACAAAAGGTGACACGCATCCATAGGTACCACTTCGCACCAAACATCATCCCGGTACCGCATCCTGATCGAAAACTGAACAAGGCTTTTCTTTTTCACTTTAACCGAGCTACCTTTTTTCAACCACGCTAGCTAATACGATTTGGGGTGTTCTAACTTCCACCTGTTTAAGGCCCAACTTTTCAACCATAGAGGTGGACACGGCATTTTCACAGCTACCGCCATCAATAATAACATTACACACCATGCCGTGAGATGTGCATTTCGTCCGGAAAATATTGTTACGCCTCCAAGAATCTTCATCTATATCTTTTGCCTGTACAGTATTTAAAACTCGTTGGACCGCTAATGCTTCCCCTGGTCTGCATATACCAGGTCTTGGTCCCACTCAATTTCATCTTCTACTTCAGTGGCATCATCAAATTGAGGTAGGGAATCATCAATCAATGTCACCATGTGCTTGTTAAGGCAATCGCGGAACATGTGCCCCACGCCTTGACAACAAAAACACCGGGTGACCTTAGAACCCAAGGTTCCCGAGGCGCCTTGCTGACAAAGAACTAGACCAGAAGTTGACCCTGATTTTCCCGTTAAAGTTGGGGTCGATTTTTGGGTTGCCACCACCTAGGACCCTAACGAACGATTCTGATTCTTTTGTTGTTTCTCTACCTGAGGGCCAATCTGCAAACATCATATATGTTAAATACTGTTGTAGGTGGACAACATCAGCAATCTTGGGTTTTGTGGCCCCTAGAAACCGAGCAATTGTTTGTTCTTCTTCGTTAATGGCACACCTCATGCAAAGCGGTCAAAGTGGCCAATGAAGTTCTCGATAGACATGTTGCCTTGGATCGCTTGATGATAATCTAGAAAGGCTTCTTGACGGTGATTTGTCGGTAAGAATTTTCCGAACAGAAGTTTTTCATTTTTTCCTGCTTCTCAACTTTCGACTTATCATCCATACGTCTCCGAATCTTCACATGCTCCCACCACAAAGATGCAGTTTTACGAGGCTTAATCGGCGCAAGTTTGACTTCCAAATGGTCTGGGATTTCCCGAAGGTCAAAAACTCGTTCCACAATGTGTATCCAATCCACAAAGTCATCAGGTTGATGGCTTCCATCAAAATCAGGAATTTCAACCTTAATACCCAGGTAACGAAGCGGGTCTTGTTGAAAACGAGGCCGGTCCCTTGGATAACGGCACCACTTCTAACTCGCGAACGCGCTGTCGGAGTCTTTCGATTTCAATATCACGCGAATCAGGTATGTCCCCTTTGTTGTCTCTGTCGGTTTTTCTACGTACAGTGGTCTTACCTCTTCCACGTCCTGCCATTTGATTAATCCTGTGCTCTGATACCAGATAATGCAATTTGAGTGCAATCAAATGGCCAGAATCCAAGTAATCAAAGAATTCTCCTCAAGGAAGGAAGAGAATAGTGATTTCAATAATATTCAAAAGAAAACTGTGTCTGGAACTCTTGTCCAGCCGAACAAAAAGAATCAAATCCACCCAAAAAGGAAAATGCAACAAACTAGAATTTCTTAAAAAATTAACAAGATAATGCATAATTTAAAATAATAAAAAAAATAACTCCAATATAATCAGCTCCTTTAACCCCTTGCCTAAGCAATTCTTCCACACCTTTGGTAGGTCCGGATAATGTGTTTCGGGTCGGGTTCCATGATAGGCTTCGGGTCGGGTTCCATGCTAGGCTTCGGGTCGGGTACAAAGGATGCTCCTGCATCATTTACTAGTGTAATAGTGTAGGATATATAGATATAATGGTTATATCATACTTTAAAAATGCCAATAGACTCCAAAGCTCGTATACTGATCAATTAATCTAAAGTCAGTAAATATTATTAGCTGAATCATGCCTAAAATTACTTCTAAATGTAATGTGCAGTCACTTCATTTTAATTCCATGATGATTTCTTAGACGTGCATGAAACAGGCTTCGCTCAACAGAGCTCAATTGATCCTCAACTGATCAGAACATCAAAAAGTAACATGACCAGTAATTATGATCTATTTCACATATGAGCTTGCAAATGTAAGATGTTTTGTTTTCTGAAGAAATGGTCCATGGGACAAATAAAAAAAACCATAATATGGCAATGCGTTTAAATTCATAAATACAAGATATCTTACCTGAGGTAGCTCCTCCAGACGAATTAGCACTCTGTCAGCTTGTGGTTTAACCTATGAGCACAAGGTTTTAGAACCCAATGTATATAAAATACAATCACCTTGCTCAACAACATTACACACACAAATAATTACTCAATGATTACATTGTATAGGGTGTTTATAAACTATTGACATTTATTGAACCGTCCAAACCAACGCAAATAAGCATATTGGGTCAGTTTGAAATTTATACAATCCAATTCATAGTTTTCGAACTTTAGACAACATTTATGTTTATTATTTAGTTTCTTTTCTATTTTTGTTAGAAAAAATGTGTTCTATGACCCTGGTGTCTATTCCAGAGCAGTCTTTTTATCTCATGAGATAAAGATAAAGTTTGTCCTCGTCTCACCTTAAGACCTTACGGTCGAGTGGGATTTTGTTGGGTAGTTTGTTTTTTAATTTTTATTTTTGTTAGAATATGCAGTTATGCAAATGAACCATCTTTATGCATTTATAAAAAATAATACATACTAACTATTTTAAGTGAAAAAAAGAACCTATTCAAACCGGCAAACCTAAAAACCATCAAACCGAAATGTTCGAAAACTATGTTTCGAATCCATAAAGATTTAGGGTTTTTCGGAAAAAAAAACCCTAATTTATTGTATATTTGTATAATAGTATAATCTCACCTATTCCATCTTGAAGGAGAAATTAGGGGCTCTTTATTGTTAGTAAATTGATTAAAATTCAACAGAAAGTTATGTATCACATTTCAAACATTCAGAAGTTATACAACTAAAAAGATCGAGTGTTAGGTTAACAATCATCGAAGGAAGAAGAATTGACAGCAATGATCACAAACAATTACCTGCGTAGGCTCGTACTTGGTTGCAATTGCATTAACCTTGAACGAATTCCTTCGTAGACCTATGCGATTGATCCAAAAACAACAGAACTTAACATTAATCAAGGTTACATGTTATTGAATTGAGTAAATGAACAGTAGAAGAATACCTAAAGTTGTGTTTTAGTGCAAATCGAAGGAGAATGAATGTCTGTAGTGAAAGAAGTAAAAGGTTTAGCTACTGTGATGAAACCAGATGACGCCATGGATAAGATTTAGCTTAGCTTAGGTTTTTAGAGAGAAAGAGGAGCTTATGTATGAATATGTGATTATATCATATGTTTTTATTTTCTATCATCTATAAAAACTAGTTTTGTTTGAATCCATAACCACGTAGGCGCATATTAACCGATAACCAAACTATAAATCCATACCTGCATTGAATATAACCCAAAAGTAGGGTTGTTCATGAGCAGAGCCGTACCGAGCGAACTTTTGCTCGTGTTTGGTTTGTTTTCAAATCAGACCATGCCGATCGGTTCGTTTACCATCGAGCGTAAAATCAAATGAGCGTTTTTTTAAAAATATAGCATTATTCAAGAACCGCTAAATACACGGAAATTTTCATCATGAATTGGCCGAACATTTGTGCGCTAGACGACCTGAAAATCTCGCATTAGACTAGCATTTGCATTGTTTAAAAAAATTAAGTAGCATTTTTATTTACATTTCAATGTAATTTTTTTGTTTTTAATATTCATGTATTAGATGATCTTTTTAAAAAATTAAAAAAATTAAGTAATTAATTAGAGCTCATATCACCTAATCCACAATAATGACAGACTGCTTGATTAGGGATTCTATCAAGCTTCTAATCAGCATCACATGAAAACAATTTCACTAACAAGTGAAAAGATCCATCAAGTCTCATTAGTAGTGTATTTATCATCTAGCACAGGTCATTAACACCAAAGGGTTTGTTGTGACCTATCATTCTAGGTGGCGATATGGGTCGCACAACTGAAAACTAGTTTCATTTGAAACAAATCATTTTTATTATGAGGTAACTATTAAATGTAAAACTTCAACATAAAAACTTTAAGTTTTTGTTATTAGTATGTTAACTATGGTTATAGAAATAATATTATTACATACGAATCTAACCATTGAATAAAAGGGAAAGAGATGTTGTATGCGTTGAAAGTAGACTTTAAGCAACTTTCAACCACGACATGCTTTTAATGTTGAATCTATTCGTCCCATTGGCTAATTTTTATTACTTCACCAACTTATAAGCAAATTTGTTAAAATAATCATTTCTAATTGACATGCTTTCAAGGCCTAATCAAGTAAAACAGCTGCTTGAGGCCTCTATGGCCCCCTCAATTGTATAGGGTTTTAGTTTTGTATGTTAATATGAAAGAGAGAACAATGTGGTTTCTATAAAGAAAGAGGAAGAAAACAATAGAGAAAGGGGAAGAAAACAAGTACAAGTTCCTATTGCAGTTGGCTAATCCTATATCGAGTTGGTTTTCTTTTTTAATGTAATTTATATCCTAGTGAGTTGTTCTTTGGCTAGTACAGTTGGTATCAAATGTGTTTTGCAAATTTGGTGGTTTTATGGCTGCTATTAAGATTTGTGTAAGTGATTGCAACATTTTAAATTTCAAGATGTGTTGATATAGGGTTGTGTAGAATGCTTTGACTACAATTTTCATTTTCTGCGATCAATACTTTTTTGCAACTATTTTGAGTTCTAGTGGTTTCATTTGTTAAAATAGTTTTAAATAGAAAATGGTAGAACAGTTGTAGAGTATCTAAAATCAACTTGTATCAATGGATATGTATTTAAACCAGAGCCCCAAATTTTACTTCCTAGGGGCCCTAAAATAGGTGAGTCATCTCTCCATGCTTTCAATACGCTAAACAATAAACAATCGAGACCGTAAATGAAAATATATTGTGCAATTTATCGTATCTTGAATTTTAAACTTTATACCTTCAAGTATACACATCAATCAGATTACATACTAAAGTAATGATCAATGGAATTATACGTGCCTTTAAAGTTGAAAGGGGAATGGTTCCACCCACGTAATAGGTGATGATTTTGTTTATGATATTTTTTGCGGTTAACGAGTGTATCAAAGGCTATTCTTCTAGTACCCTTGATAGGAAAACTATTATGATGTGGTGATAAGTAGTGCCGGTTTAACCGAAGCGCCCATGTTCGAATTCTCACATAGCCATATTTTTTCTTCTTTTTTTATTTTGTTTTTCTTACTTCATCCATTTTTACTTATTTTTATCTGACCAGCTCTTACAAATGGTTATGTGATACATCTGCTAGAGTTTTTTTATTTTGGTAGTGTTTACCCATGTTATTATTATATTTGTGTATATGTTTCAGTATATGGTTTTTTAAAGGTCTCGTTTTTATTAACCATACTAACCAAATATTTAAAAATCCATACGAACCCTTTGTGTAGCGAGGCTATGTTAACCACTAGTTAAGTTTTACCTCGTTAAACACTAGTAAAATTATTAAATTGTCTACCTCTTAACATTATTGGAATATGTATTCTTGGGAAGAAGAAAATATAAATTAATCAACTAAATAATTAAGTACAAGGAAGATGGATATTTGAAAAATCCACGACTTAAGCACATTGGGGACACCCAACATGACAAAAGATCCACCATCATAGGAGAAACAGTACCTAGAATGTTTTGTAGTCATATCATGGAATTTTAAAATTAATATTATAATATGATGTGTGTGTGTGTGTGTGAACGTGACTATATGTTATTCTAAATGATACATAAAATGAAAAGTTTTAATAATTTTGAAAATATATACAACTTTTTTTGTGATTTGAAGCTGATTATTGATAAACAATAAAAGCAATATATATTAAACTTATAAAAGTTAGATAGATTTATTGATTTGTAATGTTAATTTATAGATTTTGTGTCTTCGGAGTTATGACCTGTTGTCTATTGGCCACTAGCAGAGCTTAAAGTCTTAAGCTAGTTTATATGGGAGCGTGTGAAAGTAAAAGTTTTTAGAAGGTTAAAAGAATATAATATAAAAATTTAAGAATGCTGACGGAAAAAAGCGGGGCGAGGGCATTATAATTGCCTCCACAAATATTGTGTATTCTAAATCTCTATAAGTGCATTTTAATTAGGTTATATTTAGAAATAAGATGTTAGATGTTACAAATTAATAGATTGTATAAATTTGTTCAAATATTTTGAAATTATGAAAATTGAGTGTATAAATTGATGTGTATAGCCGGTATTGGATTAAAAACCTATTCTTAACAGTTTCTAAGTGGGTTATGTATAGTCCAATACCATATTTAACTTACTGTAAATCTAATTCAATAATTTTGATCTTAATAAATATTATACATATCCTTATCATATTTTTATCTTTTCACAAAATCGAAGAATTAGTCTTAATTATTGATTACAATACAAAATAAATATAAAAAAAATAAAACATTTGAGTAGCATTGATAGCATGTTTTGACTTAATCTTCTGGAGATAAAAACATTTCAAAGTAAACGCTTGATATCCTTATCATATTTATTTTCTTCATAAAATCAAAGGAAAGTCTTTAATATTGATTACAAGACAAAAAAGAAATAAAAATTGGAGTTGTATTGATAGTATGTTTTGCCTTAATCTTGTGGAGACGAAGAAACTAAAAAGTAAGCGCTAATTATTCTTATCATATTTAAATCCTTTTCATAGACTCGAAGAATTAGCCTTAAATATATATTACATGACAAAAGAATTAGAGTGTTTCAGCAGTATTGACGAAAACAATTTAAATAAGAGTTTAATATGAAAACTCTATAAACGTATATAAGAAAATATTAAAACTTACACAGTGGTGAAATTGTATAAACTGATATTTATTGACAAAAATACAAAATTCATTATGAATTTTGTAATTAGGTAACCATATTTACGACCACACAAATGAAAGTTGAACAATATTTTCTTGACTCATCCTAAACGCTTATCATGTGCCACCAAAGGAAGTTAAAGCCTTCTCTAAAGTCCAGCAAACAGCAATTTGTCATTACCTATAATTTATACACACCCATACAGTAATAAAAAATTATTTAATCTCTCAATTACATTTTTTTATACATCAAATATGGTTTCAGACGAGTAAAACTAGCTCGTGAGCTACTTGAAATCAAATTAATAACCATTCAAATAAGTCAAGCTTGAATCTAAATTTTTAAATATATTGTAGTACATTACAAACATTATTCATATTATCATTAAAAAAAGTTGTCGACCTCAAACATCTCAAGTCATCGGTTTCTACAACCCGAAACTGATAGAATCTTCATTTCTTTACACTACTGTTTGTGTGATACAGTATTCTCGCTAGTACCAGGCCGATGCCAACCTCCAACCCGCTCCCTCTCCCTTCACCCTTAGGTATAATTCAACTCGATCCGTTTACACTTTACACCCTTTTACATTCGCAAAATTACACAACCGACCCGAACAACATCTATCACGTGCATATCACGTGTGCGTCAAAAGCTGGACCAACATCACCAAAACCCAAACACGCATTTATTACAATTTACAAACATCATCTTCATCGGTACTACACCCTTCATTTAGTCCGCCATATATCCACCACCACCACCACCAACACCACCAACACCACCAACTCCGCCACCAATGGATATCACACCACCACCAATATCCGTCGGAACCACCACCACAGACATCACCATTCCTCAGCCTTACAACAACGGCGTTAACACAACAAACATCGCCTCACACCACCACCACCACCACCATTCATCGTCTCCGATGACTTCAGCAATCATAATCATTATCATCATCTCTTCCGCCATCATCGTCACCTCCATCATCTACATCCTCATCCGCCGTTGCAAACGTCCGTTCCGTACACCTATTTCCCCTTCCAACGACGTCGTTTCCAACATTCGGAACGAAAACGAAAACGAAAACCTACATCATCACGCGATATCTATATCCAACAATGCAGCAGAATCGCTACCGCTTTTCACGTTTTCATCGCTCACCGGAAAAATCGCCGGCGGCGATTGCGCTGTGTGTTTATCGAAGTTTGAAGGTGTAGATCAGCTCCGGCTGCTTCCGTTATGCTGTCATGCGTTTCACGCACAATGTATTGACGTGTGGCTCAAGTCTAATCAAACGTGTCCTCTCTGCCGTTCCACGGTGAATCCGACGGAGGATGATATTCTCAACAAACTATCCACCAGTGCCGGTGACGGTGACGGTACCGGTGGTGGAGCTCGTGGAAACAGGAGTAATAGCTTTCGAATCGAGATCGGAACTATCAGCAACCGGCGAGATCCGTCGGAATCTGACCGGAGGTCGTATTCAATAGGTTCGTACGAGTACGTACTCGACGACGGTTACGAGATTCCGGTGGAATCGACTCACCGGAGAGCCATTTCCGATCGTACCTCCGGCGACAAGGACGCTACTGCTCCGGCACCTCCGGAGCAGAATTTGGCGCCGGAGACCGCCGTGGACGGCGGCAGTGGACACCGTAACTGGTTGCGTGATTACGTTGATCGTGTTTCGGTTTCTCTATCGTCGCGAACGATGTCGTTTCGTGGTTCTGGAAGGTTCTTCACCGGAAGTAGTCGCCGGAGTGAGGTTACCGGCGACTTTGAAGCTACTCACGGCGGAATTGGGGAGGAGATTAGTGAACTTTTCCGGTGGCTCTCAGGGGTATAAGTGTAAATTCGTAATCCTTTTTTGGTAAAATTGAATTTTATATTTTGGTTTTAATGTGAAAATATGTATTGTGCTTTTGATGTATATAAGATACAGGTTTTAATGCTTAAGGTACAAGCTAGTATAACACGATTTTGGTGAATTTTACCATTCCTTGTGTGCATTTTGGATAGATGTCACTTCTATTGTATATGTGTGAATTGTTATAAATCATGGTTTTGCTAGTCCCGTTTTTATATTTATTTGGTCATATGGTTTTTATCCACGCTTTTTTCTCGCTTCTACAATATACGATTATCTGTATGCAGTAGTTACAAATATTTATTAAGTTTTTAATTCTTTACTCGAAATGAGTTATGTATTGTTTTTATGAAGGGGCCTGTTGAAATCTTACTAGATAATTAAAGTTAAAACTCTTGTGGTAGAATATTGGTTTGTAAATATTTTTAGTTTTAGACTAAGCTAAAAGATCGTTTATTTTATAATGCCCATGATTCGGTAAATTTATTGGGTTTTTTTTGTTGATTTTTTATAAATAAATATGATTTTATAAAAAAAGTTTTATACAATTTGATGGTTTGTAAATATTTTAATTTCATTCTTTCTAATTGATTTATAAGTTTTATTCATTATATCAGACAAATGGTGTATGTCAGAGTGAATTTAATGGGTTTATATGATGGTAGGTAAAAAAGTAATAAACATAAACTATCGCTATTCTGTAATACCATTTTTGTGTGATAGCATGCAGTTATTATATCTTACATGTATTTATTGATATGTTTTAATTGAGAGTAGCTTCATAAGTTCTTTTGAACGTAGATTCTTATTATCAAAAAATAATAATTCAATTTGTACGTTATAGGATTTAAACCAACAATTTATTTGATTAGATAGTATATCATTTATCATCATCAAGATATTCTTTTAGAAATAAGTAGATTGATAATTATTTTGTGTTACACTTATACATTTTAAACTTTGTAGTTCTGTTTAGAGTTACATGTGGTACAAATATAACGAGTATTATATAAATGAAAAAAGTTTACGATACAAAGTGATTAATTAGTACGAAATGTACGAAGTGATAACGACCATTAATCAAAGCGATAAACGGTTCAGATTTAAAATTAAGTAATCACGCAAAGATTGTGCTTGGAGTGATACATATGGAAATATACTACAATTGTTAATTTTTAAATACCTCACGTTTTTTAAATGTATATAACTTTTTATATGACATTATTTATAAAAAAATACATCATAAAATCGAGCGTTTGATCCTCCATAATATGAGCATAGTATTGTTATACTTTTTATAACTCAACATTTTTTTAAAACGTTTATGTGTTATATGTATAACTTGTGTGATTGCTAACTGCATAATTATAAACATAACTAGTCTGATTACATATAACTTGCATAATTATAAATATAATTCGCTTGATTATTTTTTATAATGTGAGTATTTTTTCTTTGCGTAATAATATATATAACTTACGTAATAATAGATATAACTTGCGTAATTATAAATATAATTTGTATAATCATTGCAGGATCGAGTTTTATCACTAAACACTTAGTTTTCTCTTAAACTCATTTAAACAACACTCAGATGAATAAGAGTCTCTAAGAGTTGATGATAATATAATAATTAACGATGAACATAGAAAGATAATTTTCAAGGTACTTGCATATATTGCTTCTCAACTCAAAGTGTTACAAGACTCTTACAAGCATACTGTTATTAGTTACAATGAGAAATTATATATAATACTACCTACAGCCGAATATACTTTGATATCAGCTGGAATCCTCTAACTAAAGCAAATACTACAAAGATATAGTTTAAGGTATCTTACACAAAGTCTTATATAAGATATGGTAGTTAGGACATGTCCCTGACTTACCTTTTGTCACTAACATAAAAAGGTGAACAATGAAATAAAGTATGGTCAACTACATGGCCCTTGAGAAAACACCATGCAATATCAGAGGTCTGCAGCGGAATGTCAGAGATCATACTTATGTCCACTGGTTCATAGCAGTGTCTTCCGAAGGTTAAATGGCTTCGGAAGAACAAGTACTTCCGAAGCCACTTACACTTCGGAAGAGGCTACTTCTTTCGAGGCTTGAGGATTTCTTCTTTTCTTTATACTTCGGGAAGTAGTCTTCTGATTTCTTCTTCTTAGACTTGATCTTCGAAAGTTAGTTCTTTGACTTTGGAAGTAGAGTTTGTCTTCGGAAGTTGATCTTTTACTCTGTCTTTGGAAGAACTCTACTTTCCTTCGGAAGCTCCACACTTGGCTTCGAAAGCCTTTTGTAAGTAGCATCAAAATTTGTCTAAGTGATTTGGTTTTGATTACATCAGCCTTATTCTTAATCCAACAATCATGTACCTTTTATGCGTAATTATAACGCGGACGAAACTAGCCCTTGGCCAAAAGATATGTGTCACCCTCAGGTGACTTCGTACGCTTCGCATGAAAATTACACTATCTATAGTAACCAGCCCCTTATACAAATACAATATTCACCATTCTAAACGATCAACCGGGACCAACATTGTTAACTTCAGTTGTATATGATAATTTTTTTAAACAACAATTAGGCTTTGGCGCCGCACGTTGCCACGACTACGTGAGTTATAATGTAACCCTAAACCAAAATTAAAATCAAAATGAAGATTCGAAACCATAAAATCAGTAAAATACACAAGGTAAAACACACTAAAATCATAATCTCATAACACACAAGAACATTCAAAACCAAAACTAAATTAAAGCCAACACAATACATAAAACAGAGGAAAATCAAAACGCAAGAAAGCAACAGTCCAAAATAGAAAAACTGATGAAAATCAAATCCCCAAAAAAGGGCAAACAAAAAGAAACCAAACCTTAATAGCGAAGATCGTCAAGGCATCGATAACGAAAGATAGAAAGCAGAAACCCGGAGAAAAACAACGCCAACGAACCTTATAAACGAACATAATCGAAACACACATCAAATAGACGTGTCCAGACACCAAAAACTCACAAGAAAAACCTCACCCATAAACCTCGAACCTACACCCAAAACAAATGATGGGGCAAAATAAAGGGGGGGGGGAGCAACTACGAAGCTTCGCCCTTGGGTCAAGTGGAGGGCAAAGAAAGAGACAAAGGTCCGAAGATGAGGGGAAGTGAAGCCGAAAGATAACCTGGGGAATCCCAAAGAATAAAGGTATGATGTAATTTCTGTTCTGGGGCCAGCTATTTATAGGCATAGCAGGTCAGAGAAATGCCGGAACCCAAGATCGTTATGCTGACGTGTCATAGTTTGCACACACAAAACAGAACAAAAAAACAACCAAAGCTTTTAATAGTAATAGATGATACCTATAACTTTTTAGTGAAGTTTGTTTTACAAAATATTAAAACCCAATCTTTTAGTTACGAGACCTTATTATCATCATTAGACTCCAACCCCACCCGTACACTTGTATATGATAATTTTACACTCATTTTTATTAAACACTATACTTATCATCACCAATAGACCACTTATTGTATGGGAGCTCTATATATGTTGACCGTATATATTTACGTGTCTAGCGTTCATGTTAAACACTTACACTTTAATCTCGTGAATCGTTATAATTATCACGAATATATAAAATCCGATCCTAAAAGACTTCATGAATGTATTTTACTTTCACGAATCATCAAAACACCCATGTCAAATACAAAATCATATATATAGTTCGCATAGTACAACGTAGCCTATATTCTTTTGCATCGGTGTTTATGATCACAAAAAATCACTTTTTTTTTCACTGGCGGAACTTTTTAATGTTGGTCAACTTTTGGATAACTTTGTGGCTATTATTTAAGGTTAGATAATAATAGATTTTGGAATTCTTAGCATTGGCTTACAAATGGTTTAAGACATACCACTTTTAAAAATGGAAAGTTTCAGACTTTTGTGTAACTATATCTAACGTATACCTGTTAGTTATAGGTGTTATGGGTGTCTAAGGGGACCGATTTAATAGTGTTAACAATTACACAATATATTAATAAAATTTAAGTCTGCAAACTATAAATGATTTAGTTTATTATTGTTAGTCTCAAGCAGATTTTAATTAATTTTTTTTGGAAAAGTGCCCTATATTTTGTTTGATTGGGGCTTAAAAAACGTTGAGCCGGCCATGGGTGTCGGTTTTTGGTTGAGGGCAAATTTAATTCGAACTATCAAGATGATGATTTTGTTGGGCTTTTATGTTCGTTACTTCATTAAAACCAATTTTCAAGACACCCTTTTATGCTTGCTAAATCTAGTTGTGTAAAATAGTAATCATTTTTTAGATGGAAGTTATGGTTACTTTGTTGGTTACATATCATTATTATAATTTAGTTTGTTGGTTTATATTAATATGACTTATTGACTTGTGTTTTCTAATAGAACTTATTGCCATTTATCACATATAACTAGTTTAAAACTGAAATAGGTGCTTTATGTTACAGAACCAATGCAATATTCGAACATATGTCATATCATGATTACCGGTGCACAAAAGTTATTAAGATTATTGATGATAAATACTCAATTGTTTTGGTTATTTGTCTGTATTCACATTATATATTTATGTGTCTTTTACGTTCGTATTTAGACTATCGATGTAGCTACTTTTTAGGTGTTGACGTATATTTATGTACATAGATATAAACACATTAACCTCTTTTTCGTGTAATGTATAATGTTGTTTTTTTACAAGCTATGTTATCATGATGTATTAATGATTAGACGATGAATACTTATTATAAAGGCCTTTAAGTGACGATTTATCATCATCTTCGAAAAAATCATGCTAACGAAAATATAAATATTTACATAAAACTTGTTAATTATAATTCATGATTACAAAAGTAAAATCTTATGTTAAACAAAACAAGTAGTAAATATATCTAGAATATAAGGTATTGAATTAAACTTGATATGATGTTTTGTTTTGCATTTAATGCATAGCTAGAGTTTAAGAAGAGAATCACATAATAAAGTTGTTCCTAGTGCTTGACATAATAAGAGCTGGAAAGTGAGTTACTTACGGGTTATATAAACATCTTATGTATCACAATTACAATAAAATCTATAAGTGTTAATACAACCTTTACAATTCTCCATTTATTGGGCAGTTCTCTCTACGTATATGTACATATGTACACTTGTACATAGGAACGTTATTACAAAACCAATTTTAAATAGAAAACCGCATAAACATTTGTACATAGTTTTTTGTAAACATCCTGAGAGAAAGTAGAAGAAATATGATATGCAGTGACATAAGCATCTCACGTATCATTGTTAAATAACATGTGCACGTGATTATTTTACTCTTGTAATCCCCCCACCCTAAAAGTAATTTTATAATTAACGACCATGTATGTGTATGTATACATGTATTCACCCATTGTTTGTATGTGTTAATAGCTCATCTCCAAATTAATTTAAAAACGTTGTGTATATTTTTAATAGTTTATTAACAAGAACATGGACTGAAGGAAAATTCAACCTTACTAAAGTCTTCAATTCAGACATGATCTTAGCAACACTATCCTTTGATTGTTGTCTCTAATATTTATAGCTATTTTAAACTTCGAAGCTTCCTAGAAGTCTTCGTCTCTATCGCCTCTTCTAAGTTCAAACTGCAAAGCACAACAATTGTAAAAACAAATGGACTAATCATATATATACTCATGAGGTTGCGTTATACTTTTTCCCTTTTGCACCTGATCGACAAACGTCACAACACTACACGAACATCTAATTGGAACTAAAAACGACAACAAGAAAATCAAAACTAAAGCTATCACTCACTATAAAACGGCTCAGATATGCTCTAACACGGGAGCAAAACTATCAAGATGCCTTGGCTGCAAAAGAGTTTGCAAGATGTGCTTACCATCCTACAATTTTGCCACGCCAGACAATAGTGTACTTAACACATGCTGGCAGGTGTGAAAGCGGTTGTTTTTACTGTTGATTTACTTTCACTATTAACATATAGTTTAATTTAATTATGATTAGATATGATAAAGTTGATGATAGCTATTATATTTATTTATGAGTTTAGTCATTAGTCTTTTGATATTCAGCATTTTTCCCATAATGGCGGTGTCTATCCAAAATGTTTACCTATTATATGCTTTTCATGAGTTTAGTCATTATTCATATGATATTCAAAAAAATTCTTCAAAACGGTGGTGTGTATCCAAAGTGTTTACCCATTGAATACTTTTCATTAGTTATTAGTTATTAATGGTAACATGTGTTTCAAGAACATATATATGGTCTCATTTCATTAATAATCAACATGTTCGCTAAAAAGACAACTTCACTAGCATGATATGCATTTGTATCACTTAATAATGTTATCGAATGTAATAAGTACTATATTTGCTTGTATAATGAAACATATAGGCTATATTTAAGCACAAGCGTTCAAGGTTCTTACGTGTATGTCATCGCACATTGTCATGGTGGTTCACTATCAAGCACATAATTTGCTCTTAAGATTATTGTCTCTTCATTTATAAATCAGAAATAAAGTAATTACACTACTATCTAGTATTGTGTTATCTCAATGGAGATACATTATTAACTTACTCTATCAAACAAGTCTCTTATATGCCATGCACAATTCAACCAAGTATTGTGTCATATTACAATGCTCTTAAATATCTAGCTATCACTATTGGAACTCTTTTTTTGGCAATATATAGTATGCAATGTACGTGAACGCACCTACTGATGAGCACTAGCGGCAATGAAGTGAAAGCGAATCCTGTGGTATCTTAGAGTGTTGGATCAAGTAAGGTTGGTGCATTCAAAACAAACACTTAGAAATATTTTTTGGTACAACTGTGAAAGAACTTCCGAATAGAAAAGCTAAACTTCCAAAGTTTAAGGCCAAAAGAACTTCCGAAGAGAAATCCTGACTTCCGAAGACAAAGTCATCCTCCTTTCAAAGTTCAACACTTAGAAGATTTCAAGAGAATTAATTCCGAAGTATGAAGTCATGAAGATCAACATAAGTCTCGAAAGAAGTAGACTCTTCCGAAGTATAAGTGGCTTCGGAAATACTTGTTCTTCCGAAGCCAGTTAACCTTCGGAAGAACCTATTATGAACCAGTGGTCATAAGTATGTTTCTTCTGACAAACCGTTGCAACGTCTAAGATACCGCATGGCGTTTTCTCACGCCTATGTAGTTAACCATATTTTATTTTACTATTCATTCTTTATCGGTCAGTACAGTTACCAACTTTAGTCGGTAACAAAATGTAAGTTATGGACATGTCGTGACAACCTAATCTAGGATAGTAGTTTATCTTAGATACCTTACCTCTAGCAATGTAGTATTTGTTTAGTCGTAAGTTTCCAGCTGGTATCAAAGTATAACCGACTGTAGATATTAGTATATATAGTTTCTCATTGTAACTCATTCCACATGCTTGACAGAGTCTTGTAAGTTGTAACATTTTGAGTTGAGAAGTAATATATATAGTATTTTGAAAATTATTATTTATGTCTTGTTTACATAGTATATTATTATCAACTCTTAAAGGATTCTGTTACATCAAACCGAGTGTGATTTAGTGAGTTTGAGTGATAACAATTGTGTTGACTGACCAGCCTCGATCCTGCATAGAGGAATACCGTCTCATGGTTTCTTGATATGATGAGTTTCCTCTGTTTTTATTGATGCACTCGTAGGTGCCTATTGCGATGTCATCTAGGGAGGATGCACAAGTGATCGTCATTCTATATGTGGTAATGCCATATTCCTTATCCTTGGTACAACTATTACAACTTTTACTTCCTAACGAAATAGACACGTTCACATCAATTTTAAATTTAACCCGCTTACGTTATGAATTAGACAAATTAATCTTGCCTTTTTTGTTCTTTTTTTTTACTTTTGAATAATACCAAATTGTACTAACAACATCTATATGACCCAAACTTGGTTGTTAAAAGACGAGAGTTTAATGGGTCGACTAAAAACGTTATTTTACACCTGTTATACTTGAGAATGATATTAAAGTTGATATGGGGGAGCATATGGAAAAAAAGGGAGCCCGGATGGTAGAAGAGCCAGGGGAGACCAAGTCATTTGACGAAAATAGAAAACTTTGGACTATGAACCTATTGAAGAAGCCCCTGTGAGTAAATGAAAGTGTGTGAATTTTTAAAAAAAAAGAGAGCAAACCTATATAAAAAATAAATCAAGCTAATTCAATGAAAGATAGAGTC